>JASGAU010404702.1:0-20595 GCA_030220045.1 Australoheros facetus | reverse complement strand
ATTAGAGGTCATCCAGGCCTTAATGTCTTTAAGACATTCCTGCAGTTTAACTAATTGATGTGTGTCAATGACACACAAATGACTGCCCCTCCCTGAGCCTGGTTCTGCCGGAGGTTTCTTCATGCTAAAATGACGTTTTTCCTTCCCACTGTCACCAAGTGCTTGCTCATGGGGGGTCATCTGATTGTTGTTGTTTTTTGTTTTTTTTCCAGTCTTGTAGGGTCTTTGCCTTACAATATAAAGTGCCTTGAGGTGACTGTTGTTGTGAACTGGCGCTATATAAATAAAATTGAATTGAAAAGTCCAGACAATGCCTTTCACTTTTACTGCTGATTGTTGTATGCTAACAAATAAATAATAAAATACCAATTTGTATGGCATTAAATGTAATATTTTAGTTGGTCCATTATGATGACATAAATGAAATGAAAATATACACATGCAGAAACACACTGTGCCAATTGCAGTCTGTTGATACCAGATTTTACTGTACAAACTCAGTTAATATTTGGTACGTATTAGTCCAGTGATGAAGAATCATGAGCCTCTGTGGTAAATGTAGCCATTCTGAAATGAATGAAATGTGGCTGTGAACCAATTATTGTCTCCTGAGTCTGTCATCAACACTGTGCACAATCGCATGCACACTCTTGACTCAAAACATAGCACGACACATAACAGATGACACACAAATATGTGATTTCGTTGTGCGAAAAGGTGCAAGAGTGAAACTTCCTCCTGAAAAGTACAGCACCTGTTTTCATGTGGAAATACTAAAAGTGGGGGAAACACAGAATCCTTTGTTAGAACACTTCGCCACACATTTCCATGCCACTTTCAGATAGTCACTGCCACCTCTATCTGAGCAAAGGCTGTAAAAACAAGCCCACACACTGAAGAAGACACTGGCTATAATGCGTGTGCTTGTTGTTTTTCTGCCACTATTACTACAGACTGAACTCTAACATGGGAATTTTATGATGTGCAGGAATGATGTGTAACAGTAAGAAAATAAAGGCAGCATTAGTTAAGGGTTTTTTTTTTTTAATTCATAACACACATTGACTTCCATGAACACAGGACAGATACAATGTCACTTTGGTCCAATAGTACCTCAGATATAAAGTCTATAAAAAAAGAAGACCCTTTTAGGCTAATACACACTTTGGCATTCCATGGGTCACCAAGACAAAATGACATAGCTTGCCTTATGTAAAATACTGTTGCATTGCCACTCTTTCAAGTTTCTCTTAAGTCCATGTTGCCATAGTCACATAGTTAAGAAAGTAATGATACAGCAGATTGTATACACAATATAAAAATGAATACTGTTCCTTTTGTAATTCTTTTAAAAGGACACGGTTGACACAAAGACATGGCAATGCTTCAAATAAACTAATGATGTTCAAACATTATGTTGTATTTCAGTGTTTAATTTTCAAGTATGATATGAAGGCATCTACACTGTATTGTACAAACCCCCCCCCCAGAAATAGTCTGAAGTAATGAAGCTACAGTGATATGCCGATCAGAAAAATGTTATTCATTTTGTGTCTTTCAGGTAATCCATCATGGTAAAACCAGCCAACATCTGCACTTACATGGCCACTTTGTTACTGTGTTCTCACACACAGCAGAGAGAGTAAACTAAAAAAAAATCTCATATTCGTCCAAATTCAAAGTCAATACCCCCGTCGTGTAGGCTGCCTTCATTTGCATTGTCAAAGCTGTTCTTCCCGTGGATCTGTTTGAGGTGCTTGCGGAGAACTGGCTTGTGAGCAAACACCATGTCACAGTAGTTACAGCGGTGTGGCTTATCCCCACTGTGCAGGTTTAGGTGATCCAACAACGAGCATTTTTGGGTGAAGGTCTTGCCACAGATTTTACACTGGAAGGGCTTAATGCCGGCGTGAACACGCATGTGTCGGTGCAGGTTGCCCTTCTGCGTGAAGGTCTTGCCACACAGGAGGCACATGAAGAGCTTATGCATCTTGAGGTGGTTGGCATAGTTCTCGAGTTGGCGGAAGACCCGGGCGCACTTGGGACACTGATGGTACCACTGGAGAGGCTTGTCGTAGTTCCTCTGGTGTCCGCTGTGTTTCTCTGCTGGTGGAGATGAAGGAGGAGGGCTAAGCGGATATCCCGCCACGCCAGGTGGAACCGCCATCTCACTGCTACGGCTGTCAACGGTTGAATTAATGAGCGAGTGCTGGGGCTCAGGGGAGTGGAGGGCTGCAGGAGGGCTGGTGGAGAAGTGACAGGTGATGGAGTTTTCTGCAACATCAGACACAGACTCCACCTTTACTATAGTGATGTCACTCTCCACTACACCCTGCCTAGGACGCCTGGTCAAAATCTGTACAGGGCTTTTAGGCTGTATAATCACATCATCATCTTCGCTGTCATCGTCACCATTATTGTCACGCTCCACCTGCTCCACCACCTCTTCCTCCTCCTCTTCTTCCTCTTCCTCCTCCTCCTCCTCCTGATGGACACTCCGCACCTGAGAGCGATCTTGCTCCATCCTTGCCTGGGAGGATAAACTCTCCTCCCTCTTCTCCCTCCTCATGTTTACATCCACCTCAAGCTGGCGTGGAGCCTGTGGTTTGATGAATTTGCTGAGGGCCTGAGTGCACTGCTCCACAATGTGGCCCATCTGGAGGAAGCTGGCCACTGTTAGGTAATGCACCAGCTCCAGCTCAGGAAACTCCAGTTGGCCAGTGTAGCACGACAGCAGCAGCTGCCGGCCCACTTCTGCCTCCTGGATCATGGAGATCTGGACCTCTCTGGAGTCCTGCTGAAGTATGAACTGGTCCCTCAAGAAAGAGGAACCAGCAGCAAACACCACTTTGTGACCGGGGACCTCCATCTGGTTGATGCGCACAGTGACGTCACAGAAGCGCCTCTGGTGCCGCAGTAGGTTCATCTTCTGCAGCATGGAGTCTCCAAACGTGGCGAAGCGGAACTGCAGAATCACTTGGTTCTGGGCCATAGTGAACCAGGAGACCACAGCAGCAGTAGTAAACCTACAGGAAAATACAAAGACTGAATATTTCTCCTGAGAATAATACTAAGACCTTGAAAACACATCAGATCTACACAGGAAAAAAACTTAATGCTGGATATCTACACTATATGGACTGGGTAATGTGTTAGGAATGAAAGGATGCCACATCATTTGAAGGAAATGAAAATGATCAACCTACAGAGGGCTGAATTCAGACAGTCACCCTTATGAAATCTGTTTCTGATTGTTTGGTCAGAGATGTTCACACCAGTGGCCTGCTGGAGGTCATTTCGTAGCGCTCCGGCAGTGCGCATCCTTTTCCTCTTGCACAAACAAGCAAATACCAGTCCTACTGATGGGTTAAGGAGCTTCTACAGCACTGTCCAGCTCTCCTAGAGTAACTGCCTGTCTCCTGGCATCTCCTCCATGCTCTTGAGACTGTGCTGGGAGACACAGCAAACCTTCTGGCAATGGCATGTATTGATGTGACATCCTGGAGGAGTTGGACTACCTGTGCAACTTCTGTGAGGTCCAGGTATCGCCTCACGCTATCAGCAGTGACTATGACCCTAGCCAAATGCAACACTAGTGGAACAACAGTCAGAAAAGATGAGAAGGGAAAAAAATGTCGGTGGCCTCCACCTGTAAAACCATTCCTGTTTGGGGGGTTGTCTCGTTGTTGTTCCCTTAGTGCACCTGTTGTTAATTTCATTAACACCAAAGCAGCTGAAACTGATTAACAACCACCTCTGCTACTTAACTGACCGGATCAATATCCCACAAGTTTTATTGAATGCTATACTCTGATTTAAAAAAATATTCCTTTAATTTTTTGAGCAGTATGACCCAGTTTATATAATTAATATTACCTGTGTCAAATACAGTCATAACCAAAACCATCAACCTAGCGTGCGCTGCTTGGATAGCGCGAGCCATAGAACCAGACTCGATTCATAAACCGGACAATCTAACAATTTCAAGCCTGTTTCTTTCAAACTTCCTAACTTAGCTGTTATGTTTCAACACTGTCTACAAGAACACTGCCCAGGCTTTAATTCGGCGTTCACCAGGCTAACAGAGACATTTATTTATACCAGCTGCTACTATAACTACTTTTAACGGGAGTGACATCGTTGCCGAGCAATGTTTGAGTTAAAAAAAAAAAAAAAGTGTTATAGTAGTTAATAGCAGTGTAATAGCAGTTACATTCTTACGCCGAATTACAGTACAAGGTAAAGTACCTGTATTGAAGATACAGTGTTCCCAAAATTGGCCGATACGAAATTATTGGGTCTGTCTTAAGCGGCCACTGGAACTTGATTATTGTTGTCTTAGTAGATTAGCATAGCACCCCGGCTAACGCATCGTTAAAGTACAATCTTTATTTTGAGTAAATCTGCATAGACTGAGTATTACTCAGAAAGATACACAGTAATGTGGTATAGCGCGATCATGGCTAACGCTAGCTGTACTGTAGCTATATGGCATCAATCACAAATCCCCTCCGTATGTCCCCTCGGCCTATTCCTTATTATTCAGCCAGCAGTCCAGGCTGTCTAACATGATTCACTGTTGCTTAATAACGGGCTCTAAAACTGCGCTTTTACTCTTTCGTGGCAGTAATGAGTGTTGCATACCTGTTAAACCCTTGTAAACAAACTGGTTTGTGATGCAGCAGATGAGACGCTGGCCTGTCTGAGGGACATGAAGGAGCTGCTCCGGATGCAAAACAGCTTTAAAGGCCCAGTGCACACATCTCTGATTCTCTGAAAACACCTTCCACATTTAAATAGGCCGAAAATACTGTACAGTAAAAGCATCTCTGGCTCATCATTAATGCGCCATATTTTCCTCTATATTTTAGTTTATGTTCAGGTATCACTCTAATTATCTCACAAGTAGACTGGAGAGAGAGTGCTATCCATGGGATTAAAACATTTCTGTTTTCCCTGTACAGTAAACGGTTTCATGTATAATTTAGTATTTTGCAGGTGAATGATTTAAGGAGCTTAGTAGTGTTCAGGGGCCTCAGAATAAAGGGAACAGAGGTTATTGATACCAAGTTGATGTGAAAGGTTGCATTCCTTTCTCCAGCTTATGTAAGGTGGTAGAATTGAAATCTATAGGAGAATTTTGCAACAGCAAAATGATGATAGAAGCATAACTTCAAGATGGATTAAAACCTTTTAAAAAACATTATTCTGGGACAAAGTCAGCTAACCTTTATAGTGTGTGTGTGTGTTTTTTTTAACAGACTGTTTTTACATTCTGATGACCACTTAATCAAAGTTAATTTAGTCCTAACCTAAGTAGATGGCTTGAAGGGATTTAATGTGCTCTCCAGAGAGGAGAGACTTGTTTCTTAAAGAACTTTAGTATCATGTCCTAAACATGTTCAAATAACTGACTGAAACATCCTGGAAAAGAAGACAGGACCTGTTCACACCAAATAATCACTGAGTCCATGTGAAATAGTGATTTTTAAAAAGGTTTATTATCATGACTATATTTAATATAAAATAATTATTTACAAAATGTACTGCTAGGAAGTCAAGACTGTAATTAGAGCACATCAGCAGCCAGGAGTGTCATGTCTTCTTGAAACACCTGTAAAAAAAGATAGCAGGACATTGGTACATTAAGTTACATTAAAGTCCAGTGTGGTGTTTAACTGAACTTGTTCAGAGGTTGTTTATTAGTAAAGTGTACACAATTCTACAATGTAGTTTTCCATAAAAAAGGAAACTGATGGCTTTACTATATAGTTTTCAGAATTTAATTGCATTTACTATAATTTGTAGTTTAATAAGACTGAAGCAGAAATATCTGGTGATAATATGTCTGATATCTGAAGATCTAAAACCACTATAATAACTATTGATCATTCTATTAATGTACTGATAGATCAGTGTAGCTACTTAGACATAAAATTACATTTAGAGTGTGGAAATGAAATGTAATGAAGTGTGTGTACCATTTTCCATACCGGGTGATGCTGTAGCCTCCCCAAATAACCACGGCAACCACTCCAATAGTAGCTACAGCAGACAGCAATGAAACCCTCAGAACATATGATGTGGCTGCAATGAGGAAGCAGTCTGTGAGTAAGTGAAACTTTGGACACTGATATAAACTGAGAATGCTTAATTGTGGCTAATATCATCTTGCTGACTGCAGCACAGTGAATTACCTCTCACTCTAGCCCATAGGACACAGGAACTTTTTAAGGCCTAGGAGAGAAAACATTCAAATAAAGTCTGCCAAACATTCTCAGCTATTACTTTTTACCGCAGAATAGCCACACTCACCGTTTTCCACTGACTGACAGCTCGTAAAATGATGTAATAGTTCTTGCCACTTTCCAGTGGTGCATTATAAAAGCCTCCATAGAGCAGTCCATCCCCTATGGTAAAATTCATCTCTGTCCCAACGTAATGGACATCAAACTGAGCAGTGATGTACTCTGCTGGTGAATTTACTTTGCTTGGAGGTGTTGCGTTTGCAGGACAGAAACAGTTAAACATCATAATCCCCTCTCCAGGAAGCACAAACACTTGGTACAAACTGGAAAAAAGATTTAAAAAATTAAGAAGTATTTAGAAACTATAACATGTAACATTTCTTGAGTTTGTTTGAGTCCAATAGGAGTCCAATAGGCATCAGATATCTTTCCCCTGGGTTGATACCTTATTGGGTCCAGTGTGTTGGGTGATCTGCGTAGACTCAAAACTGGTAAAGGAGTGTCAAATTCTCTGTAGTAGACAATTGGTCCTGGAGGTACTATGAAATATCAAATGTCATATTATAAAGCACGTTGCTCAGTATAAAGGGAACATATCGGTCTTAAATATTTTCAGAGAGCTAAAATTTGTAGGTTGTACATTGATAGAAATAATTTTATCGGACTACAGTAGAGTTAGTGCTAAAGTGCTACCTGGTAAGCTAGTGTTTATGGTGATGGTGGCTGTGAACCTGGCAGATGTTGCAGTGACAGCGATGCTGTAGTTTGTGACTGGAAGCAGGCTGAGGCAGAGCTCCAGCCGGTCAGCTTTGGAGCTCAGAAATTTCTTCCTTTTGTCATAAAAGTACCTCTGGTAGTCCCTGGATCCAGTGTAAATCACCTGGAATGTTTAAACCAAATGTGTTGTGGAGGGTTGGAAAGCACTGACAGGTAAAGAAGGTAGGCGATGTTTTCTCTTACCTTGTAAACCTCTGTGTCCTCCTCATACTTTTCTGCTTTCCACCGCAGGCAACTTTCATTAAAAATAAGTAGGTGATGGATAGATGGCTTGATTTCTGTGGGTGAAAAAATGCATTTTGTGGGATTTAATGAACATTCCAACCACAGTGTCTTCCCACAACAGTCTGGTCATGGACAGTGATACAGTTTTTTTTGTACTGTTTCACTGTACTGTACTTTCTGCCTTCAGTTCTGTCTTTCGTAGGTGAAAAGTTGGGCTGAGATCAGCTGACTGACTTTGCCACTCATTTCTTTGCCTTGAGAAATTCTTGGGTTGCTTTTGCAGTACACTTTGGGTCACTAAACCTTTTCTACTATGAAACACCATCCAGTCTGTTTTGCAGCATTTGGCAGAATCTGAGCAGAGAGTATAGCCCTGCACACTTTAAAATCCATCCTGCTACTTCTATCAGCAGTCACATCATCAATAAACACTGGCCCCCTCGAGAGTGTTCATGAGCTGGCTAGATGTGAAAATTCTGCAGTCATCCACTTTAGTTGTCTTTTGTGGGTCTTTCAGGCCTTTTGGTGTTGCTGAGCTGGCCAGTACATTCCTTCCTTTTTAATGTTCCAGATTGTTGATTTGGCTATTCCTAGATTTTTTCCTAACTCTCTTTTATGTTTCTTTTCAGTCTAGTGATGGCCTCCCACACACTGGCATCAAAACTCTCTGGACTTTGTATTGAGAGATCCATTGAAAAGCTACTAAATACAGGTTCAACATTTTATCTGATTCATTTGTCATTTGAAATAATGAGAAATCAAATCTCACCTGGCAGTGAAAGTGCTTGTCAGTCAGTTGTTCAATTACTTTAAAGCCTCTGAAAACTATGCATACAATGTATAACTATGGCCTATGTATAAAACACAAAGTGGTCACAAAGGTGTTTGTCCAAATACATTATACTCACTTATGCATCTCAGAGTAGCTTTCTGCCACACCCCAGAGCTGGCACACACTGAGATGTTGCTTCCCCTCCAGCTGTGATATCCTGCCATACAGCGGTGGATCACAGCACTTTGGTTATGCAACACTACCTCTGAGTTGGCAAGAAAAGGAACCGGGCCACATTTAGCTGGAAAATGGTAATAGTGAATTGTTGAATAACTCAGAAATAGTGCTATTAATCATTTTTGTCTTAAGCATGCACCTAAAGGAAACCAAAACCCTAAAAAAAACCAAATGCAACATTTTTTAAAAATGCTGAATTTGACATAGACCCATGTCTATGCATCTACCACAGAGCATGCAGGGACAAACAAATTAATAAGCATAAACATATGAACAATAATCAAGAATAATGATGCTCCTGCTGATGAAGAGATTCATGTGGATTATGTAGAGATTGTTACTCTAACTTTGCACTTTATAGATACTTTCCCCCACTCTCCTGCTAGTGAACATGTCAACATGTTATTTCCATTCTCGTGCTATAATCCTTCACAGCATAGTGCTGCCCAGTGTTCTGCTGTGCCCCCACTAGTATGGGTAAAGGCTAGTGGGGACCACAGCTTATTTCTGCACACAGACATGAATGAGCACAGACTGGGCAATAACCATCCTTGAACATGCATTATGTAATAAGTTGCACCTTCACACCATAGATCAATATCCTCCCACAGTCCATTCTCTCCACATACTGAGTAGTTTCTCAGGCTCCTGGTGTAATATTCTTCCTCACATTGGTAATACACCACACTACCAATGAGTGACGCACCATCCCATAGCATTTTAGCATGGGGTTTTAAAACAGGCTCCCCACAGTTGATTTCTACAACAAAAAGAAAGCTAGTCATTGTGGGTCATGGTAGCTGGATGCATGTTGTCAGCAATATTTCCATCAATGAGACATTTGTATTGTGTATAGTTAAACTGCACATTAGTCTACAATGACTGACTATACACTTAAGTGTTAATTGCTATAATTATCACCTTGACAAAGGAGAGGTGCTCCATCCCATTCTCCTCTGGAAGTACAAACTGATACATTCCCTGTTCCAACACTGACATATCCAGGTTTACACTGATAAATAACCTTTGAGCCCACAGTGGAGATTTTTTCCCAGAGCATGACTGCATTAGGGATAAGCTGGGGCTCACCACAGTCAACTTCTACAGATGGAAAATATATCATTTAACAGAGTAGCTGGATGTATGTTGTCAGCAATATTTCCACAAATGAGACATTTGTATTCTGTGTAGGTAAACTGTACAGCGGTTTAAAATGGCTAACTATACACTTAAGTGTTAATTACTGTAATTGTCACCTTGACAAATGAGAAGTGCTCCATCCCATTGTCCTCTTGCAGTACAAACTGATACATTCCCTGTTCCAACACTGACATATCCAGGTTTACACTGATAAATAACCTTTGAGTCCAGAGTGGAGATTTTATCCCAGAGCATGACTGAATTAGGGATAAGTTGGGGCTCACCACAGTCAATTTCTACAGATGGAAAAAATAATTCAACAGAGCAAATAAACAGTTATTTGTGTCTACAGAGCACCAGAGGAAAGAATCACCTGGCACAATTTTGAAGCAGGATGTTACCTTTGCATGAGATATCTGGCTTTGTCCAGTAACCATTAATTGTGCACAATGAAACATCGTTTCCCTTATTGTGATAAAATCCTTTTTTACAGTAGTAAATTACAGTGCTTCCTGGGGTGGCACTGCCATTCCACACTTGTCCAGTGTGGGGCAGAGTTAGAGGATCCCCACATAATATCTCTGTGACAGGAAATGATACACAAGGGGAGTCATGCAGAATTTTAAAAACAACTGAAAGCACAAGACATTTTAATTCATTTCTTCTAAAAATTTCACAACAAGATATTGAACTATTTAACAAGAGGATGTAATAAAATAGCAACATCCAGGGTTTAAAACAAAGTGACTTTTTGAAACTAGCACAGCTACTGACCAGCTTGGAAGACAGGTACAGTATGTTTGGGGATTACTCCTCACAAAAAACATGTCTGATGAAATTTACATCACTTGGACTCCAGCGGAAAGTATAATCAAGGCGTTAAGTGAAAACCCCTGGTTGGGTTATTCAAATTAAGTCATTTAAATTGAATATTTTGCTTAAATCTTTGAGTAATACATACATAATAAACACAAATAAAAGTTAGCTACCTTTTCACATATGAAAACAATCCGCTGCTTGATTACCTTGGCATGACAAAGTTGGGGGTGTCCACTGACCATTTTCCTGACAGATGGATACATTATTTCCTCCGTTGTTATAAAAGCCCTCTTTACAGAAATAAAGCACAGTGCTGCCAGGGGTGGAGTTACTACTCCATGCCTGCTCCGTAAATTCAATTACAGGAGGGCTTCCACACAAAATCTCTACAAGGAATGACAATCACCACAACAATGTAATACAGAGGCTTCAGATGAATTCAGTCAGTTGATCATATTCAATTAGAACTAGCCCTCATAAGGATAAAAGGTCAGTGACAGTACCTTGGCAGAGCACAGACGGCCTCGCCCACTGTCCACCTGAGGTGCAGATGGAGACATTTCCTTTTCCAACATTATGATATCCAGAGTTACACTGATAAACCACTTTAGTGCCCATCTTTGTGCTTTTATTCCACAGCAAATGAGAGTGAGGGAAGGCAGGTGGAGAGCCACAGTCAACCTCTGGGAGCCAAAGTAATGACACGCTGCATGAAAACGTTTTCACTGAAAAAGCTGCTTATTATTGTTAAGCACATGTTTTTACATGTGCCTTGTAAAAATAATGTATAATGTGTTCTAACTTGTTACAACAAAAAACAAATTTTAGGTTTATAAGTATATTAAAAAAGAATATGAAGAAAAATAACATTATTATAACTTCCATTCCATTATCTTCTGGTTTGCTGGTGTGACTGAACTGATAAGAAATACTGTAGTATGTGTAGTATTAACATGTGAATTATCAAGTACTACAAGGTACTTTTTGTAATTTCTCTTTGTAGAATTTAACAAATCTTTCAGCACCAGGGGGCAGCATTTTACCAGTGGATGTGATCAGATATGTGCCCTTGTTTAACTTCTAATCATTCTATTTAGCTACTCCCTTTTTCCTCAAGAGGCTTTGCCTTTGTGTGCCCTTAATGACTGGATGACCGCTGAAGCGTGCTTTACCTGCCCTTACTTGCCGTGAACAGCTGGTCAACACAGAGCGTATCACCGCTGAAACATCAGATCAAACGTACTTTGAATTACCGTAATTACGCGGCTGTTTAGCCTATCGGAAAAAATTCAAACAATTTCTGAAAGCTGAGAAATTGTGCTTTGCATCCAATATAGGGTTATTACAGTAATTTTTACCAGAAGTCCGCAAACGGCGGCACTTTTGAAGTACGTTCTATTGCTGGCGACAGGTTCTGTATTAAAGAATTAAATTAAGGTTACATTAGATTTTTGCACCATCTTGTGGTACCAGTTGGTATTACATGAACATCCAGTCCTACCATTGTTCACCTTCAGTTGATATCTCTTATGCACAGTTCATAGATGCTATGAAAATGAAGGCATAGCACTTCTTTCTTCACATCTGTCAAAACTGTTTGTTAATTTTGTAAGGGTTAACCTATATTTAAACACAAGTTTACAATAAGGAGCTTTAATAATGTATTTTTAAACAGGTATCTTGTCAGTATGACACAAACAAAAGAGTAATGAGCTTAATGATCCTGAAATGCTCTGTAAAAGTAAAAGGTGGCAGATAATCACCTTGAGATTCACAGTGCTTTCTCTGCTGTTAACGTGAAAACATCATTGAACACAATTTCAAACATATAATGTTAAGAAGACATGAACATGACAAATGCTACGTGCACCAGAGTTTTATTACCTTCACAGACCAAGTTAGTTTTGCTCCACAGTCCCTCAGCACCACAAACAGAGCTGTTGCCTCCCCTCCTCCACACAAAGCCTTCATCACAGATGAACGTGGCCACATTACCATATGTGGTTCCTGTGGCTGACAGCAGCATCGCGTCCTCCACTGATGCAGGCTGGCCACAGTCAACAACTGAGCAAAAGAGGATTACACACGCAGGTTTACATCCAGTTTTTCTTTACAGTGACTGTTTGCATGGACTCCACATTCAGGATTGTCCTTCATTAGTATATTAACCAAATAATAGTCTAGAACCAAACTAAAAGCGACACAAAAAATATGTGTACCTTTGCAAGAAGCTTTGTCTCTCAGTGGGTGAAAGGGTTCTACTCCATTGTGGATTTTGTATCCAACCTGGCAGCTGCAGTCAAAACTGCCATTAAGGTTCCTGCATTGAGCTCCCTCTCCACACTGCCCTGTGATCCTGCACTCATCAATGTCTGCACAACCAAAAGTAGACGAACATGTGGCATAAAAGCAGTACTCTCACTTTGTAAAGCTTGTTTTGCAGGTAAAAGTCCATTCCGTAATTCCTCCACTCTGCACTGAAACAGGACTATTTGCAGCAGTTTATAGTACAATAGTAATGTGTGTAAAATTACATGAAAGATTACATAACAGATTGCTTTCCTAACTCTTCCAAATTACCTTTAGTGTTTTTTTCTTCTTCTCCCATTAAATTATATATTTCTAATATCATAGGTGTGACTTTAAAGAGACCTAGGTAGAGTGTAAACTCACCCTGGCAGTGGGTTCCATCATTTGGGATGAAGACAGCCATGTTGTTAGAAGGGCTGTAGCCGGCCAAACAAGTACAGTAGTAGCTGCCATAGGTGTTGTGGCAAGTGGTGTGCAGCCCACAGATCTTATTGGCTCCTATCTGACACTCATCTTTGTCTACGGAAACAAAAAAGAAAACCATCAATATTATTATTATTTGTTTATTTATTTTCTGTAAGTCAAAATAACACGAGTGAAAAAATGTCTGTTTTTTTCTAGACACATTCATAATCCTAAGTGGATGAATTTTTCTGACTTTAATAACCCTCTGTTCTTGATCTAGCCTCATCAGCTGGTGACAGAGCACAGGTGAGACAAGTAATTGCATGACATCGTGGCAGATGCTCTGTCTTGTGCACTATCTGTGGGTTATCTTAGTTTTTTGTATTGTTTTGTTTTGTTTTTTACAGTTTTCTACCCCAGGTTCAAGTACTCTTAAATTGCTTTTTAAGGTACCAAGATTGCTGAGTCATCAGCAGATGAATAATTGAGAGCATCAGGGGGTAAATGGGAGGAGAGCTTGATAGGTAGGTTTAACTGGATGCTAATTTGCTGTGGGTTAATCACTATGAGCAGCCCTTTTCACATTACAAACATTTTACACCTTGAAGCAACTTTTGTTGTGATTTGGCACTGAATTGGATGGATGAAAGGAATTAAATATAATTATTTGTAATTCATTTGTAATATAACAATATTAACTTGAGCAGTTTTAAAGAATCCTCTTACTGGATATTTAGAACTGGACATTTTTTAGTGGAAAAAAATAGGTTAAGAGGACGACACAATCATTCAGTGAAAATTAATAGTTTTTTTCTACCTTGACAGAAGGTTCTTCCATTTCCAAGAAAGCCGTTCTTGCAGTTACAAAGTTTGCCGGAGCCATCTGACTTGTCCTCACACGTGGCGTTAGCATGGCAGGTGGAGCACACGTCCAACGGACTCTGACCCTCTGCTGGCTTACCTGAGAGGATAAAAAGAACATCCACAAGTTTTTTCCACGCTTCTCCAATAGTCATATTGACACTTAAAGTTGTAAAGTATGTCCCATAAACTATAATTTATAATGATAAAATCTGAATAATGGGGAGAAAAATGTTACCAGCATTCTCACCTGAAAGTAGGAAGAGCAGAAAAACAACAATCATGGTTGTAAATCTTTCATCCACCCTCCCAGTCTCCCTGTGGTTCTCTAGACTTCACCAGACACTAAACCTCTTCTTTCCCATCTTCTTCTTTTTTTTCTTCTTTTTTTAATTTTTATTTTTGTACTTCCTTCTTGTGGATCATTATGGCACTGACTGCATTTGATAACCAGAACTGTGAGTGGGTGAGCTGAGGTCACCCTGCGAAAGAAACTCCTTTTCTCAATGGTCCTTTAGCAATTTGTGGTTTTCATCTGGCACGCGGTTACTACTCCCATCTGCTCATGATACGTTCGCTGCTCACACTGCTGGACGGCCCACTCAGCTGTGCTAGCTGATAACGGCTATATTTGGCCTCATAAACCTGCTGAATTTCCTCTTAACAAACATGGTGTCATTTCGTAACATTTAGCTGTGTGCATATTAAACTCATCATTACACCAGCGTGGTGTTAACCACTGACATAGCTATTATCAATTCAAGTACAGTTTATTCCATGCTGAGGGACAGCTCCCTTAATTCTGGATTAGAATCCACACGTGTGTACATGTAGCTGCTGTTTTAAGTTATTAAAGCCGGTATAATTTTTGTTGAAACGAGTGGGTGCTGGGGGTGTCATTGGGTGTGCTGTGGGAGGGGGAGATAAGACTGATGAGGCCTATCTCTCTGCCCAGCAGGGTCCTAACTGGGGTTTTCTGTCACTCAAATTAGTAAGCTAACTCTTCCCATCTCTCTCTCTCTGTCTGTGTGTGTGTGTGTGTGTGTTTTAACTGTCCCTCGGAGAAGCTGGTCTGAAAACTTTTGTTCAAACTGAAGATCAAACTGGAAACTCTGTCTTTGTGTGACAAATACACGAAACCATTAGTTCACTCAGAAAAACATCAATGAAGTGACAAAAGAGTGACATCACATTGAAAAGAGAGAGAAAAAATACTTACAATACTACAATCCAGTAGTAAAAAGTATACAGTCTGTATAATTTACTCATGAGAGTAGCACCTTTCACATTTTTCTTGCTCAAAATAATTAATTTATATTTCTTTATACTTATGTAGTATCCGTTGTAAGTCTATGGGACATAAAATACATTTAAAACATGAACAAGTGTTTTCCATTTCTTTTCCTTAAGGTCCCTTGAAGGAAAAATCTTTTCAAAGAATGCAAATGCCAACATGGTTATATTGAAAACTGAGCTTCCTGCACAAATACTATTGAATGAACAAAACCAAAAATACACCATGTAAAGGAGAAACCCCTTAAAAGTTCAAGCTTTTCTAAACCCCAAAGCATCATGTGGCAGTCAGGTGTGGGCCGTCTTTTGCTGGCTGGTGATTTTGCCCTTCAAGTAGCTTCAGCAGAATCACACGGGTGATGACAGCTTGGTGCTGCTTATAACAGCAGGTGTCAGGCTTCACACATGTTTGGATTTTGGGTTTTCTTAAAGGTTCAGGTTCAGTCATTCTTAACAGAAATATAATATTGTACCCTGCCTCTCGCCCTATGACAGCTGGGATAGGCTCCAGCCCCCCCGCGACCCTGAACAGGATAAGCAGAAGCGAATGGATGGATGGATGGATAATATTGTACTCATAAATATACATTGATTAGTGTGTAATTAAATCTTCCAACAAATAAACTTAGAATTGATTCATTAAAATACATAGCAGCAGGCGCCTGGTTGTGGAAGCTGCCATGTTGTCCTGCCATCTTGAATACAGTGGACGAGATGAACACCGCGGTTCCGTATTTTGTTAGAGAACGGCCACATATGTAGTGCACCAAAGGCAGAGGAGAAGAGAACTTGTAGTTGTTTGCGTGCTGTGCAGGCACATTTGAATTCATGTCTGCACCTTCAGGCTCAAAATATGAAGGATCATACCGATGTTTTATCATCTTAGAAAGGGTCCCCTTCACCAAAGAATTAGATGTCATCCTCTTCCTTCTCTCCTCAAGGCTCATCTTCTGAAGTGAAGTCAGGGATCTAACACATGAAAACGTCCATAAACATGTTTATTTTTTGCCAATAAATGCGTCAGAGAACACAAGGTAACCACTTACTAGCTGTGTTCTCCAAATTATTACTTGTGCTGATATGAGTAGCACAACTGGACAAAATGCATATTTTGTGTTGTCAGGTAGTCAGGTAGTAAAAGAGCCAGGTAGTAAAAGAGCATTCAGAGTCAGATCAGACTGCACTGGGTATGGTAAATGGTACCGCTTTTCTAATCTATGTTGAACACTCTAAGCGCTTTACACAACATGCCTTATTCACCCATTCACACACGCACTTCTTTCTAAGCTTAAGTGCTTTCTATCTAACATTCACACACATTCATACTCTTGACAGTTGCATCGGAGAGCAACTTGGGGTTCAGGATCTTGCCCAAGGATGCTTTGGCACGCAGACTGGAGCAGCCAGGGATTGAACTTCCGATTGGTGGGTGACCTCCTCTACCTTCTGAGCTACAGCCACCATCACATGCAATGCTTAGTGTAAAGGCTAGAAAAGTTCATGGTTGCAGTGCATGTGTGAAAAAGCCTTGCATCTTACCAAAACACATAGTTTGTGTATTTGAGGCCTGAAAAATAGTAAATGTACTTCCTTCCACATAACATGATGCTCGGATGGCATTCGGTTTACTTGTGAATCACTCATACCAGCTGAATATTGGAATGGCACTGAACAAGCATGCCAACATATTCTATGGTGACTGCACAGTGCAGTTAAAAAGTGGATCCATTTGTAAAAACAGCACAAGAACCAGTGCAACCTAAACCAAAAATGCTCCGTACTCCCTTTGCATGATCAGTCATTGTGATCTTTGTGGACTATTGCTATATTTATTAAAGTGGTGTTTTGGTTAGGGTTACCTCACATGGAGAAATGAAATGGGCACATGAATAATTTAAGTATGTGGGACATTTAAATACTGAAATTTCCTTTATTTCTTGTTAGCACCTGATCTTTTGAGACCTTCTGTGTTGGCCATTTAGATCAAATATTGCAGAAACATGCATTTTTTTTGTATCAAAATTGTATAATAGACATGTTTGTTAAACTTGAGAATGATGATCTGAATCAAACTTGTAAAGGGAAATCTAACAAAAAGCACTGCACTTGTCAAGCATACACATGTTTCATTTTGTATTCATAATGAAAAGGTAGTTAGTGACTGATATTTAAACATATTTTTGCTGATTGACTTTTTTTTTAATTCTCTAAAAAGCATGCCAGAAATGTAATCTTCTGCTTCTCCTACCACGAGAGAGTTCATGAGAATGCTCAAGTCTCCATCAGGAGAGCATCACTGTCCACATCATGGACACAAAACTGCTGCAGGTTTCAAGTCTCTGAAATCCTGAAGGGTCATAAAAGTGTGCAGAAACAGCAGCTTTTCTTTTTGTGTGTAGTTTCAGCCTCCTCAGGAGGAGGTGCATTAGGAGCAGACTCCTCCTTACACTCTGACATTGAGCCGCTGGAGGTAGACAAAAGCCTGCTACACACCAGGTCTGCAGCTTTTCCATCCATGACGGACATGTCTGTCACTGTTTTCTCTCTGAGCGACATGTCCCCATCTTCATCATCATCAATCAGCACAAATTCCTTGAAATAAACTATCCCCACCCCGTGGAGACTGTGGTTCTCTGTAGATTCTTCCATAGTATGAGCATCCACAAAGGTCAGAGTTGAAGTCTCTGTCAGGGTCTCATGTGGGTCTGTTGAGTTGTCTTCTGGCCCTGAGTAGGCCTGGCTGCTTGAATCCATCATCCACATGGAGCTCCTGTGGGCAATCTCGTCTTTCATACTGTACTTTTGTCCGTTGATGTCTGGAACATAGGCACTATCTTGGCTGGCGCGCTGGTCTGTCCTAGGAAATGTATTCTGTAGCATGCCTGTTCCCAGAATACATCATAAAAGCCACCTTCTCATAGTCATGGTACACTTGTAGACTGCTGCTCCCTGTTGGGGAAGAAATGTGGATGCTGGCAGTGTTTCCTTTTCCTTGCTTCTTCATGTAAATTTGCCAGTCACACTAAGACAAAACAGAAAACTGGAGGTTAAGCTCTGACCTCAGTGAGGATGATCGCAAGATTCAGTTCAACTCAGTTCAGTTCACTGCAAGGACATAGGTTTGGTATTAACACGGATAGAGATGTGAGTCGAATCAGGTCTAAAAACACGATGTTTCTGATGGAAGAAGTAAATGACAGAACAGTAGTATCATATTGTAGGACAGCATCTGTTAAGTTAATCCATCCATCACAGGAAAAGCAGACCTGAATTTGTTCCTTTCATTTTTTTTTAACCTTTGTATTATTGATGCACCATTGCATACACCACCACACTATTGTGCAGTTACATTATAATGCAATGCTTCACTAACACAGTAACTGGGGCAGTAAATAGTAAGTGCAGAGGAGCTGTTTCATGAACAGCAGCGGGCCGGCATGAAAAAACACGCCGTCATTTTGTACCGGCCTCTCTGAATAAATAAATGAAACTGTTACTTTTAAAAGATGCAAAAATAACTTGAATTCCCAGATGACCAGCTCTGTGAAGGTGGAGACAAATTAAATCCTCAAAAGTGCTTCAACCAACAAAAGAAAGTGAGTGTTTGATCTCTTTAAAGCACACCTCCCCCTTCCCCTCTGCCATACAGAAATATTTCAGATGAAGTGATGAATGCGTTGCTCATCAGAACATTCAGGCTGGCTGTCAGGAGGTATTAAAGGGCCATGCTGTATCCTGGAAATTTGCCGTCCCACTTATGGTTGTGGAAAGTTGACATATTCATGTCAGTGGGTACATTTGGAGCTTTATTTGTGTTTTAAAGAAACAAGTGCAAATAAATGTAAATGGGACACCAAAAAAAAACAAAAAACAAAAAAACGGAGTGCTTCCGATTTATGGCTCTGCATACTAAATGCACTGCACTCTGTACAGGAGCTTTACAAACTGACCCGCTTACACTTGACTGACTCCTGCAGGACAGAATTGGGACTCTATAAATGAATAATATGCACAGTGTACATATTTGAGTGGGAATGCTCCAGCTTGTAGTGGTGACTGAACACGAACAGATGAAAAATAGATAATGCTTCAGACACATTCATTGCATCATGGCTTTAGTTTGCACATGGCTGGTGACTCCTTTTGTCTCAGCAGTGACTACAAGCAGCCTGGCAGCAGCTTTATTTATGGAAGAAGGAACTATGTGGCTCAGTAAGGAGAAAATAGAAAATAACTCGAATCGACTTTTTAAATTTTTTTACTTTTGTACAGGACAAACATCTTGTGTACTCTTAATGTAATCTATGATCTTTTTGCTAACTGAATGCTTAACATATACATTACTTAAAACTGTCCTTTACACTAACTAGACTACTAGTTATACATCAGACTCAAAATTGATAAAAGAACGAACAAGCAAATCAAATAAAAACAACAACAACAAAAACTTCAATTCCAAAATGACCCTTACCTTAAGCGTTTCAAGACTGAGCTCCTGTGGTTGATGCAATAAAAATCACATGGCATAGATGGGGCGATCAGCTGGGCTTCCTCCTGATCTGCTGTGCAGCTGGCAAACCTGATTTCTCCTCATTGCGGAGTTCTCCTTGTGGTCCATGAACAAGAGATCCTTCACACACGCCCTCCCCTCATCTTATCCACTACACCTACTCAAAGTTGTAGAGGCACACAGAGGCACTCTCAGAATGCTCCACTCATTGCACTCACAATCACATCAGGATTTGTGTGTCTCGTGTGTGCGCGTTTTGTTTTATTTTTAACGTAGGGATTTTCAGATGGAATGAGCTTAATATTAACGTTGCTGTACATGTTAACACCCAAAAAGTTCACTTTTGGGTTTTCATAAAATTATTAGGAACAAAAAGGCAAATACCACCCAAAATGATTAAATAAATACAGTTTCATGCACATAATTTGACATTTTGGAAAACATGCTAAGGTGCTTATGTGCAGAGAGGACTGAGAAATGACTCTATTATAATAGCTCTGTGGACGTCTTTTCATCATTTCTTTGTAACCATGTTTATGATGATATCTGGAGTGATGAACAACTCCCTGGTTCTCACTAATTGGTCTACATTTGTTTTAAAGTGCAAATAATTGGCAGTAATTTCTGCAGACATTGATTTCTGTAATTGATGTGTATCTTGTTTGCTTTTGCCATTCACAAACAATTTGGCTGCCATCTCTTGCAAGTGAGTACCTTTGTGTTTGTCTGCATGGGACTCGGATTGCTCTCTGTCCAGCTGCTGGATTTTCATTACATTTTGTGTTTCTTCTTTCTTCCCCTTTTGTTTTTTTCATCACCCCGTCTACACCTCCTGACTCATTACCTGGCTGTTCCCTACTCTCTCGCTCCCCCGTCCATGAACAGTGGCTGCAATGATCTTCAATGGTTTAGCTCCAATGCCAGATAACAGCTCTAGTGTCTCTGGGGTGAGTGCTTGTTTTCATTCAGTGTTTAATTTTATACTTTTTGGTGCATTA
>JASGAU010404697.1:0-47938 GCA_030220045.1 Australoheros facetus | reverse complement strand
TAAAGGCACTGAATGGTTCTTATTATGGCATCTGAAGCCCAGCTGGCCTTAGATCCAGCAGGTCGGCTGTAGTTCAGCTGAGGGTCTTGTGATCTGGGGTGGGGGGAGGGACTTGGCGCGAGCAGGAGGAGCTGTGACTGAGGGCAAAGGGATGACGGATGGGCCTAAGGGTGAATGCCAAAACCATAAATCCAACCTCAGCCTGACCTCAAGCTCCAATAAAGTTTATTTACATTTTCACATTGCGTCCACCTTAAAACATCTATGTTTAGACATTTCAAAGCAGCCTGACGCGCCCATCTATCTTGCCACCAAGCTTTCAAAGAGGACAGCGAGCTGAGACTAGTTTATCCCATCCCGACCTGGAAACTGTCTGCTCATATCCTCCCCTGTACAAGGATCGCTCATAGGATCTTTTATTAATTGTGGGTTTGTGAAAGAGGTTTCTATTTATATTATCCAGCAGTCGCCTTTGCAGCTTTCCTGCTGAGCTGTGAGCATGTTTTGAGGCATTTAGGGACTTTTAACTTTCTTCTTGTGTTTGATATTTTTCCCACATGTTATTCCCAGACTCATTTACTAATGTTTATTTGCATTGATTTAAGCCTTTATTTAAAGATTAAATTAGATTAACTGGCAGATATTGGCAGTAAAGCACTAACCCACAGTCTCACATTTCCTACTGCAGGGTGTCATGGGGATCGTGTCTATTTACACTTCCATCCCTTTAATGATTTTCATTCAGAAATCAGTTTAGTGTTTACTCTCATCAGTCCTGCCTGGAATTATTTCTGGCAACTATGAACACAAAACTACTTAGAGTAATTAGCAGTAGCAACAATTCACTGTTTTACTGCCAAAACACAAACAAACACACGTGCACGCACACACTCACACACTCACAAAAAAACCCTTCCATGCCAGGAGAGCTCACATGCTTTTAACTCTTTTCTTCTGTTTGTGAAAAGGGAAATAAATAAATAACTAAAGGCAACATCCTGCCGTTTCACTTTCCTGCAGCTCCCATACACTGCTCTTTTTGATGTGGGCGCCTGTTGAGAAACCTTGTTTGGACAGCCATGGGGTGGAGCTGCCAGGCTTATAAGTCTGCCACAGAACACAGGCGCTCACAGGGCAGCCCGCAGGGGTCCTCTCATCGGCAGAGGGAGGGGATTCTACCACCTTAGCGGGTGAGAAAGGCACAGTATTATTACACCCCATCAAGGAAACTCCAGCTGACAATAAATCCCTGAGCGCTTTACAGTGCAGACAGTGAGCATGGAAGAGTGCCACTGAGCGAGAGGGGAGGAGGGAGAGGAGACGAGCAGATGAGGGGAGAGAAAGGGGGAAGAGGACTATCCCTCAAAAGGCCATAAAGCCTTCGGGCTGTCATTCAATTCAAGAGCCATGACAACGGAGAGTGTTTGGCAACTCCATTTCTTTTTTTTTCTTTTTTAACTAAAAGGTTTTTGCACCACAGCTGATCTGTAACAGTCATTACAGTCCTTTTACAGCTAATAAATGTTTGCCTTGACGAGCAAATTCAAAAAACAAAGAACTACCCGTTTGTTTTTCACGAGCTTCGTTTGACGCCTTCCGTCTTGCAGCTGTACGTTAACATGTGTGAAAAGTACCGGCTTCTACCAACAATTTCATTCTACTTACAAAAAGACATTACGATGGAAAACAATATACAGAGCGGCTGACTGCAGGCAAAACCATTACTCCAAGAGCATCCTGTCAGAAAAATCTGCCAAGAGCTAAAAGCAAAATACACATCTAAAATAATCACTGATGATTCTGGGCTAGTTCTGTGGTGGAGACGGCGCTCTATGGCCTTGTGTGAGAAAACAGGGAACATGCCTAAGTTATTACTGCAGGAAGGCAATCTGTCAAAGCCAGGCTGTTCTGGCATAGCCAATACCACTGGTGAGATCAGAGAGTCAGATTCTGCTTGCAATTACTGCTAAAGGACCTTGGATGCAGGCAGCCTGCTATCAATTATTTCCCTGGCCCTAGACACTTGGAGCTGTCAAAGCCCTACTGTCTTCTGTTTTGTAACAGAGGGCCCTCTGAGACTCTAAGGAAGCCTAGCTTCTCTCCAACAGCAAGGGAAGATAGTTTGTGTCATTAAGTAGCGCTATTACGGATTCACACACACTTCAGAGTACGTTTTTCTCCTACTTTCCGTGCTCTTTCCAATCTGTAGTATCTCTGCCTGTATCTGTTTCTCTCTCATCCTCATTCATCCCATGACGAGGGGATTAAAACTAAAAAGAGAAGACAGACCACGAAGAGAAGTGTTCTAGCTGACAGCTTTGACCTGAGTATTTATGGCGAGGCTCTCAGCTCTGATATTCACCCTGGGTACTTTATGTGCACTGCATACCAGCTCTCAAAGGGTACATAGATCCCACAGCGGTGCACTTTCATGCTAACTGGTACTCTGACCAAAGTGTTCAAAAATCTCCACCACAGAAAAGTTTAGTTCCTTTCTTTTTGGTTACATAGATTAATGTTTATTCCCATCTGTCTCATTCTTTAAATCCCCCTAAATTAGAATGATGAGGCAATATAACAACAGCCTAATGCGATATAAATGAAATTTAAATACGCTTTATTGTGCCACTTATCCGACTGCATTTTGCTGCGGATCCCTCCTTGTGGAATAAAGGATAGACAGGGATAGATTAATCATTTTTCCACAGGATGACATTATTTTGGCCCACTCAGCCCTGAGCTGTCCCCCAGGGCAAGCCCCCTGGATCATCCAGGACCGGAGCTTTGACACCAAATGACAGATATGCCCCCCTACCCCCCGCCGAGTTCCAGGACCTTATCACTGAAAATTACATTCTTATGGTAAGCAAATGTGCTCTAAAGCAATACTGCAGTTGCCAGTTGCAGGAAGCTGTCAGGGAAAGGAGGAAAGGTCGCTGCTGTGTGGGTTTCAGCAAGTAAAATGCGGTATGTACGTGTGCGTGTGTGGGTGTGCGTGCAAATGTACAGACATGCACCTAGCTGGAAGACCTAGGGTTCAAGGGATGATAGCAAGGTTATTGTCATCTTAGCTCCTCAAGGTCAGCTGCCATCATCAGCACGGGTATTATCTCCTCACACAGACAGCTAATGTGCTGCAGCTTCATCCTTGAACTGAAAAGCGGTCAAGAGACGGTCAAATACTTTTCATTTGCTTTGCTTTTTATGCCTATATACCTTTATGTGTGCTCTTTGTACAATTTGGAAAAATAAATCAGTTGAATATCCATTTATGTTGCATGTCCAGACACTCCAAGCGAAAAACCAAGCAAGATGGCCAATAGGTTAATCAGCTGGTCAGTTCCATATTTTTCCCCTCATATTCATCGATAGGAGAAAGTAACTGGATGCTATGATACGTCCCAGTGATAAGCCCCCTGACGTCACTTTACCAAAGTCTTCATCCTTTACCGACTCTCAAGAACAACTTTATGTATTAACTCAGAAGTAAAATGAGCTGAATCACATCTTTCTCAGTATATTCAGACAAATCTTCAGTCAAGTTCATAATCCTCTTAGACTAAGATGCCAAAAAAAACAACAACAACAAAAAACCCCAGCATCAATTCCAACAATCGATGTTGACAAAACTACGAGAGGGGGGTGTCAATCAAACTCAGGTTGCTATTTAAATTATCCAGATGAATTCTGGCAAACAGCGAACAGGTGAGAGGATTCAATTTCAACTCTCTGATTGATACAAGATATTTGTTTTGGTAGGGAAATTAAACTTTTGCTTAAAGCCAGTGACTTCCTTTATCTCCCTATTCTTCAGTAGGTTTAGTCATGCACGGAGAAGGTGCTCAGAACTTTCCAAATGCACTCACAGAGATTGGGGAGGAACTCACTCTGTCAGAACCTTTTGTGAAAGGTTTACAGCTTAAACCCCTTGCCCTATACACCGGAGACCCCCCCCCCCCTTTCCAATTCAAAAGTTTCTCCAAACATCAAACTTGGGATTATCTTTTGATTTCCTTTTAGGTGAAAAGAGTTCTTAAGTCCACAGCTGTGAGGTCTGACAGACAAAAGCAAGGAGGAGGGACTGTGAAGTCACCATATTTATCATGGCTGGGTTACCTCTCCTGTCAGAACCTTTTTTCTTCCACATGCTAATTAGCAATATCTTTCACACTTCCAAACCTGCATCATGTCCTGTCGCTCCCCCCTACCCCACTTTCCTTTTCTCTTCCCTCTCCCCCTTCACTCCTTTTCCCCATGCTTACCCCCAAACAGACCCCCTTTTTTCTGGCTCGAGGCTGTCCCCTCTCCTGGGGGAAACGAGGTCTGTCGAATCAAGTCAAAAGCCTATTAGCATGCTAATCCACAATAAAAGCACAAGATTTGTCACTTCCCCTTAGGTCCAATCAGACATATAAGGAGTGTTTATAAAATAGAACCAAATTTAGATGATTTGCTTTCATGCTACACCCCGCATCTAGCTGGGGTGGGGGTGGGGGATGGGGGGTGGGGGGGTGATCATACATACAATTAACTCACTGAAGAGCTGGACTATTCATAAATAATACACTGCATGTGTCAGTTAAATGCTTGTTTGTTTTTTTGACAGAACCAGTCTTGCATCTTTGCGCTTAAGTCTTTTTGTTTTTTGTTTCAATTACACTTACCGAAATTAAAATGTTGGCATCAAGATGTGTGGGAAAAGCAGCTGGAAAAAAAAAATTCAGGTATGCATGATGTGCAAAACATGCCATTATGTAGCTAGATATGCTGTAAATCTAAAGACCTCAGTATGACATTAAAGTCTTATTAATGCATATATATGCCAACTGCATTATGATCAAAACTGCCAGTTTAAGTGGAAAAAATGTAAATCCTACATACATTATCTGTCTCAGAGTGAGCAATAATTTGATAATTGCATCATTGCTCTTTTGGTAGATTTCATCAAAAGCCAGGTCATATTCCTCTGTAATGATAAAAATTCCACACATCTCCATTCGTCATCTATTTTCTGAAACACTGACAGAGATATGATGAGAAATGTAATGCAATGTGTCTGGTTGTAGCATTAACTTAAAAAAAACCAAAAACACTTCTCCTGTTTCTCAGAGCGCGCCAAGCATGGCCTGCACATAGGGAGATCAGAGAACATGGCCGCTGTGGTTCGCCTGCTACCATCAATCAGACCCCAAATGGCTTCCCTGACACCACCACTACTCATTTTCCAGTGTGCCTTATGAGGCAACCATCTTGAAAAGAGCAGTAGGGAAAAATGGTGGAGAGGCAGGGTGCTTTTTGAGAGAAATCACTGCCAAAATTTCCCCTAACAATAGGTTTCCAAACCCATCATCTGGAGAGGTGGGCTGTGGATGGAGTCCAGGTGCACACCAGCAGCGAGCGAGTAAGTTCACTTGTCAATACTGTATGTTTGAAATTTTGACACACGCTCACCCCTACCTTACCCCTCCCTCGTTAATGTCATCCTCCCTCTTCACACTCCTCTCCATATCTTTACTCATCTCTCATTTCTTCCCCCTCCTCCCTTCTCCTCCCTTCCATGCGCAGGGGCCAGAGTCAAATTTACAACAACTGTCAAAGTCAGGGATGACAGATAAATTAATCTTCTCTTCATGAGTTTACATCCCAGGCATCTGGGCTGCTGATCTGGCCCCTAACAAGCACAGGGTCTCAGTGAGCTGTCTTTTAAAGCTGATGTTTTCATGGCCAGAGATGAATTACCCTGTCACAAGAATCTATTTATACAGCAGTTAGAGGGTGGGGCTCTGGATGCAGGACAGCGTGATATCATGGGTTAAGGTCCCCTTGAAGCATCTGTTAAATCTGGTTTTGTCAGACACACATCAGCACCAGGTCCATTCTGGTAATAGTTTTTGTTTTAGACTTTCTTCATATATGCACACTTTTTTTTTTTTTTTTGGCCTTTATCAAACTTGTCTGTTACCTGCAGTTTCTAGATGGCTAACCCACTGAATATTCCTCACTTCATAGACTCAAAAGTAAACATCTCTGTGACTGTGGCTCCATTAGTGAAATTACATTACAGTAAATCGTGAGAGCAGAGAGAGCAAATGTAAATTCACATTCATCATCTTAAAGTCGAAGAGGAGACGGAATACAGGAGATGGAGTTGCCCCTGTGGATCCTGGACCAATTTTCCAACTCAAACAAATCCAGTGGCTATAAAAGCTTGGAGTCCCACAGGCACTAAATGAGCCCAAACTGACAGACAGGCATATTTTGACAAGATATGAGAGGCCTATTTTAGTAATAAATTAGAAACTATCAGTCCACAGAATCTGGGGCAATACAAGAAAAGGTGCCTGTTTATCTTTTAGTATATACACATTCAAATTAACCAACAGTCTTTTTTTTTTTTTTTAAAAACCTAATATACTGAAGACTTCTTAGACATAACATTTACTTTAGTATAAATATGAGGTACATTGCATGAAGTGCATTACAGATTGCTAGGTATGGGTAATGAGTGCAAAAAAAAATGCAGGACCCTTCATGTGTAACCACAGAATTGCTGCAGAACAAAACGATAACAATAACTAAGTCAGAGGCAAAGACTTCTCCAGTGTTTAGTGTGTTGAAACCAACTGCATATCATTAAACCAACAAGACGGCTGAGGGAGCATCCTGATTCGCCCCGGCTGCTTTGTGGCCTTTGGTTTATCAAGGTGTCCTACAGGAGAATGTCAGAGCGGCTGTCTGCTGGCTGAGGCTCAGTAGAAGTCGGATGATGCTGAAGGACGGTGACAATAAACACCAAACTCAGACTACTACAGAATGATTTCAAACAAAGTTGAGTGGTGAAGTCAGATCTTTAAGTACTTTTAAAAGGTTTACATACTTTTTCTTGCCACTACATCCACAGACAGCTCCTTGCTATCCAAATCTAAGAGAAAAATCTTTATACTTCCTCATCATCTATATTAATCTCATTGCAGTTCCAGGTTTGGCCACTGCGACAAATGGGAAAAAAAAAAACACCTTTTTTTAATTCAGTAATTCATACTCTTTTTTTACATCCCATTTACAGCACCTTACCTTCTTCAGATTTCTGATTCATCTACAGCAGATGCTGAACTGAGTGACAGAATCTCTGTTGTGATAAATATACAAAAACTCACACCTCTTTTTCTTCTTCTTTCGGCTGCTCTCCTTAGGGGTCGCCACAGTGGGGGGGGATCATCAGCCTCCATCTCACCCTATCCCTAACATCCTCTTCTGTCACACCAACCCTCTTTATGCCCTCTTTCACTTCATCCATGAACCTCCCACGATTAGAAAGAAAAAAATGTCATTAGGGAACAGCTACAGGAACCAAGCTGCAGGAAATGGTAATGCATTAGTGTCAACTAACAACTGGCCAACCACAAGCTCAACGTTTTCTGTTGATGTGCAACACTGTGGAGTCGTGGCATGACCCGCACACATTAATCAAAGCAGAATATCTGTCTGTCTGTGTGTGTGCGTATGCCACTTGAAAACCTGTGGTCATAGAACTAGAGTTACAAATACATAACTTGCTCCAGAAAGTGCTGATGATTTTCCTGTTTCAGTCTCTCTCCCTCACTTTGTCTTTCTCCCTCTCTCTCTCTTACTTTCCATCTCGCTCTTTCTCATTCATCTTAAAATGGATTGCTCTGTCACCTGGACTAACACTTTACTGAGAGCAGCCATCAATACTTTTTGTCAAAAACTGCAGGCTGTGCCAGACATGTCATCAATCACCATTTACATAAAACAAAGAGCTTTCTATGACTGCCAGTCAGAGGCAGTGCTGCTCTGACTTTGCTGAAGATAGAACGAGCTGTTTCACAGGTCCAAAGAGACACTGACTGCACCGCAAGCTCATATGTGTCAATCCCCAGCCGATTACTATTGGTTAACAAATAGCAGCCAATAAATCAATGAGCCAGAGCTATCTGATCTCTGATAGGAATCCAGCAAAGAAAAAAAGCAACACACACAAAAAAAACCCTCACACAGGTTACTTCTCTTTTTTTAATTTTCCTATTTAGGCTTTTTCAAATTTTAACAATCAAGGCAAAGACTTAAGGATGCAATTCTAACACTTGAATGCTTCACCACCATCTGTGAAGTCTCAATGTCCACCTGTGTTTGGACAAGTTCATAAGTCAAGAGATATGAAAGGTATTCTCTCCTCCACCATCCCCACCAGACAAAAATAAGCTGGCTTTGATATGAAACACACGCCCGACTGGTTCATACATTTACAGTTTCTGACACAGAGAGGAAAGCAAGATTTCATATCATTTATTTAACTGAAGAAATATGGTAATCATCCTTATAATTGTCCCCACTCTGATACACATTTTCTAGACAAATACAGTAAGTAGGCCAAAAAAGATCCTGAGATAATCCATTCAGCCAATGTGGTTTGTTATTTTGGAAATAATGTATTGCATAAGCACTAAAAGCGGATTCACTAGAAACTAACAAGATTTCTTCCCCTCACCTAAGGTGCAGCAAATACGCACACATGCATACCATGTGAATGTGCATGCATACGTACACACACGCACACATAAAGAATTCAATTTGGAAACCATCATTGGAGCGCAGAGGAGACCTGGAAAGTCATATTGCTATAATGCTCAGATTATCAATCATCCTGACATTTTATTGGCTTTATCACTGTACATACCATTAAAATGATGTCTGGCCCAGATTGTCAGGGGGCAAACATTAAACAGGCCAGGATTAAAATGCAGATCCCAAACACCTTTCCCTCTGCTTCTGAAATTGCCCAGGACTAGGAAGCTGACTTTGGATGTGCTGTCAGAGGAGACATCACATCAACACAGAGCTGGGCTGACGAGTAGATAGATAGTGTCACACTCAGGAAATGCAGAGGCTTCCCTCTATTTATCACACGCTGTAGTCAGTCAATGCGTTAAAAGAGTGATAACAAATGAGGGGAAGAAACATCTATTAATCTCCCCTTGCACTTCTAATCAGGCATCATTGGCAAACCCTCTTTGCAGGAGAATGGCACGCAGCTAGCCTACTGCTCATGAAGCTCAACACTTGTGCTATTAAAAGTAATTTTGGTGGCTCTGAGGCAGTGAGGAAAGCAAATATCCATATTTCAAAAGATCTTGACAGTTAAAAGGTTGTTAATGGGCATTTAAATGCTAGTGCTGCTGCCAAGCTGGCAATGAGAGCCATAAAGCAAAAGAAATGTCTCCTCTCTCTCAAAACCTTTAATCAAAGCCATGTAGAGCAAACACACAACTCTCCTCAGTACACAGAGGAGAGGAATGTTTTTCCAAAATGTCTTATTTTACTTTCTCCTGACTTCGCGTAGACATCAAACAAGATTTGCTATTGTTTTTTGTCTTCATCAACACATGGGTGGTTTACCATAAGAGCAATGTGGTTACAGCACAACTAAAATAAAACAACAACAACAAAAAGTTGTCTTTCCTGAGAAGCAATTCTAAGAAATGTTTTGCATTTGTCACAGTTTGGGAAGTTTTTATTTCTGCCTGAGGAACTTTTGGCCTGGAACAATCAGGGAAGTTTTAAGATATGTTAATGTGCCTGGAAAATGTAACACACTCAGCACCCTGGATAAAAAAGTGGCATCCAAAAAAATTTTGACAAACAAGGGATTTTTGGCTCACCGCTAAATCTGTCTTAGCTGTCTCGCTTTCGGAGGAGTTTTTGACATAAAGTTAGAACGTCCCTTGCAAACACGTCTGAGGCCTCAAATAAAAATGTTAAAATAATAAACGGAATGAAAACAAATGAAAGAATATGCACTGCTGTTATTTGGAGAACTAACTCTCGACAAGCCTGCAGCACAATCACAGCAGTATGAGAGAAGCGGTGAGTGACAATCACTACATTTCCATGCACTTAAGTAACCAGTTTCCTGTCAGCTTTCACAGTCGCCTATCTTTTTTTAATGTAAAAGAAACACAGTTTTAGCTGTGAAATCTTATATTTTTCCGTGCAAACAGAATTTCTAGAAACTTTAGACACCATATCACAGATCAATAGGGACTAAAAGTCCAAATAAGTAGCCTACAGCATATCTTGTTGTAAAAGAGAGTTATGACAACTGTTATATTTTGAATTTGTTAGTTGTGATCGTCACATGATGAGAAACTGGCGCGGTTGCTGCTATCACAAGAAATTTATTTTACTGATATTTAATAGACTGACAGAGGCTGGTAGTAGCAGAAAAACAACTGCAAAACTGTCTTACCCAGAAACACATCATCATAGATCTTATGTTTGTCATTATGTAGGAGAGATCTAAGCAACATGAATATGGCCAGGTTGATTTTTCAACATGTGACAATACTTCAGGGTTTATATATATATATATTTCTGATTAACATCAGAAAAATGTGTAAGTGAAAAGCGGTGTGTGAAATGGATGTACTGTGCAGTGCAAAAGTCTTGAGTCATTATTAAATACTTTATATTTTGTTAGGATCATGGAAAATAGGTGCAGCAATTTTTTTTAAACATCTGCAAACATGGTGGCACCCGTTTAGCTCAGTGCATTAGCAGGCGGCCATATGCCGCATGACTGTGGTGCAGCCGGCCCAGATTTGCAGGCAACCCATGGTCCTTTGCCGCATGTCTCCCCCCCCACACACATGTTCCTGTCTATCTTCACTGTTCACTATCCAATAAAGGTAAAATGGCTCAAAAAAATCCTAAAAAATAATAATAATAATCTGCAAATATAAATGCAAATAGTATATAAGGCAAAAACAAAGTCAATATTTGGTCTGACAGCCTTTCATCATCAACACAGCCTCTTAGGCAAGCTTTCCTGGAATTTCTTTAAGTAGTGTTCAGGAATACTTCTGCAGGCTTCTTGAAGGATATTCAAAACTCTTATGTTCTGCTTCAATAATGTTGAAGTTGAATCCATGACTGATGATGTTACACTGTGTTTTTCTATCCAGGTGTGTTTTTACTGCACTGGCAGTGTATTTGTCAATCAGATATTTTCCAGAGGAAAATGCATGGTGGATCAAAATCTGATGGTAATTTTCTGTGTTCATAATTCCATGACTTTTGACAAGATTCCCAACACCACTGGTTGAAATGCAGCCCCAAACCATGACAGAGCCTCCACCGTGTTTTACAGATGGCTGTGTTGTGCCTCTCTCCTGACCTCATCCGTACATACTGATAACAATTTGAACCAAAAATTTCAAATTTGGATTCATCACCCCATCAGACCTGTTGCCAGTGATTCTCAGTCCAGTTCTTGTGTAATTTGGCATACCTCAGCCTTTGCTCTCCATTTCCTTTCCTTAAGAATGATTTCTTGACGGGGCGCCTGGGTGGCTTAGTGGTGAAGTCGGAAACCACATACACATGCCGCACTGCGGTGCGGGCCGCGCGGGTTCGCGTTCCGGCCCGTCGCCAATTTGCCCGCATGTCTTCCCCCGTATCTTTCCCCATTTCCTGTCTCTCTCCACTGTCAATAAAAGCCGCTGTGGGCAAAAATGCAAAAAAAAGAACGATTTCTTGACAGCCCCCGTTTCACTGAGACCGTTTCTGATGAGGCTTCAGTAAACAGATCAACTGAAGGGCCAGATGCATCTCTCAGGTTCTGTCAGGTCTTTATTGGATATTTTCCTACTTCTTAAGGACATCACTTTCAAACACTGTTCATCTGCAGTAGATGGATGGTTTTTAAGGCCTGCCACTTCTTTTTCATTTGTCCAGTTTCCAAAATGTTTTAAGGATTCACTGCACACCATACAGTGATATGCCAGGAGTTCCACTAATAGCGCTTTGAGAATCACCTTGTTGGTTTTACGTCTGTCAAACTTTGCTATGTTTGGCATTTTTTGTAGATTCAACTAAAGAAATGGGAACATGGGATGTGTTTTTGCAACAGGCTAACAGCTTCTAGGAGCCTAGGAGGTGCTAACCCTGTATGCTCACCCCATGAAACCCGGCTGAAAGTAACAAAGTGCCTAAAGATACAATTCAAAATTGGTTCTTTGCTAAGATGTCTGTTATATGTAGCCACATCAATGGTTCCCTTGAATGAGGTGCCCTTTTTATGGCTGAAATGTTTAAATGATTTCATAAGTCAGTGCTAACTGGCTTAACAAACAAACAAAAAAAAGCATTCCTCTGAAAAAGCAATCAATGAGTACCCGACCAAGGTGGATTCAAACCTAGGATCTTCTTGATGTGTGGCAGCAGTGCAAATCACTGCACCACCGTGCTGCCTTGCTCAAAACAAGATAACAAAAAAAACCAAGAAAGTCTGCTTTCTTGGAAGCGAAATATAAAGAAATGGGGGATGAATCGAGACTCTTGTGCAGTACTGTATGGACTGACACAAATAAGAGCATTAGCGAGCCATGAAAAATTAAAATATTTCATTTCTGAGAATGAATGCATACGGTCAAACCCAAAGGTCTCATGACAACATACAAGAATTTCTGTGTTCGTTGCATCCTTTTAAGTGACAACCTCATCACAGCCACAGGCCGCTCACAAAGGCTCCACTTTATGAAACGTTTAGGTCATATGTTGTAGATGCTTAAAATAATTGCTGACTTCACTACCGCAAAGAAAGAGCACATCATATCTGATCACTTTATCTATGTCTGCGGTAATTGTAGCATATAGTTTTGATCATGAGGTAGCCTCCCTAATTGACTGCTACACTGTAAACGGAAATAAAAGCCAGCCTGTGCGTGAACAGACACAAGTCCTCCTGTACACCAACTTTGAAGCCTGTCACAAAAGGCATGAGACGGCAGTGTTCCTCTCATTAATCTCCCACTAGAGGAAATGAATAGACTGACTGGGCTCGACATTTTTTTGTTCTCTCATAAAGAGAAACACAAAATAGCTTGGAATGAAGCTCCACACATTATGAAAGCTATTATCTTCAGCTGCCAGTCTTAGAGAGAGAGAGAGCGAGAGAGAGCTGGTAAGCCAAAACTAATAGGCAGAATGAGAGGTGCAAAAAAAAAAAAAAACAAAAGTAGGGGACTGGGTCAGATCATCTCTCTCTCTCTCGATCCTCCAATTACTGACAGGCAGTTGAGAATATGAAATGAGACTGAGGAATGAGAAATATTCATATCGTCTCTGAATGGTATTAAACCCTGACAGAGAGGAAGAAAATGAATGGTGGTTTCAATTTTTACTGTGTATCAAATCTGACAAGATATTAAACTGATCTCAAATCACAGACTGTCTGTATCATTGCCAAGACAAAATAGGATGTTCTCATTTTGGGTCATAAGAAAAGATTTATTACTAAAAAGACACAAATTGACATTTTCAAAATGACTACTTCAATCCCTTCCTTTCATCAAATTATCAGGCAAACAGTCTAAGCTGATGTTTACAGCGAGACTCCACTGGCACCAATCCTCGGTCACCAAACCAGTGAAAATAGCAAACACCACATAAGTCAAACAACTGGATGTGCACTGCAGTCACTCAGTGCAAACCAAATCCCTTTAAACCCTTGATGACTGCAGGATGCTCATCCACCACACACATCTATCAGCATAGAGTTTTCCAGAAGGTCATTGCAACAGAGACATATAGCATCGTGTGTTCGCGTTATAGACCAATCAGCCAAAACATTAAGACCACTGGCATGTTGTGAGAATATCACCATTCATTTCATTACACTGCAATGTTCTGCTGGGTTACTTTGGTTTCTGGCATTTATATTTGCTACCCAACTAAACACTGTTGCAGACTAACTTTAGTCACAATGGCACTGGCCAAAAAGCAGGGCCTCCCCAACAGTGCTGCAAGTACTGCTGAAGACCACAACAAAGAGCCCAAGATGCTAACTCCCCAGATCCCAATCTGATCCACTATCCATGTGCCACAACAAGCCTGATCCACGAAAGGCTCCACCTGGAAAACCACAGAACCCAAACGATATGCTGCCAAAGTCCTGTGTTGTTGCAGAGCACCCCCAGAGGAACTGTGTCCATGCCCCAACAGGTAAGAGCTACCTTGGTGCAATGAGGAGTGCCTACAAAATACTAAGGTAGGTGGTTATATTGATTTGGTTCATCTGGGTACTTTTAAAAACAGATCTTTTTAATAGTGATATTAGTATTACTTTGATCAAAAATATGTAGTTCTGCTTTCAATACAGATTTTGATTTTGTTTTTCAATGTATACTAACTTTGGAGAGCATGAGTTCTCTCTATGCATCTCCATATCTGCTTTCAGTTTAAAAAAAAAAAAAAACTCACCAAAAACCACACACTTGCATCACTAGCACCCCATGAGAAAGTTGGTCATACAAGCCTTTTTTATCGCTTCCGGATATTCTTTTAAATTCTGGCTACCTCGAGCATCCTCCACTGGCTTTACCACTTCAAAAACACACCTCATGAAAAAATCAGGAGCCCTGTCTGACATGTGTCCCCGTGCCCTGATGGCATGCCTACACCAAAGACCAGCATTGATTTTCTGTAACGTGGGGTCGGATTAGCCCTCTACAGGGATTAGCTGCCTGTGCAAGGCCTCAGGGTTTGCTATAAAACTAATAATTAATTTAAACAGCCAGGCCTATGGAAGGATACACTCACTACATGTTTCCTGCATGAGGGGGTAAGCAGGAGTGGCAGACTGTGTGGCATTCTCTGGAAGGAACAGCTGTCTGTGTGAGTGTGTGTGTGTGTGTGTATATATATATATATATATATATATATATATGTCTACTGTATGTTGAACTTGTTTCAAACTTCACTGTTGTAACCTGACCACCTATTACCTGTTTATAAAACTAAAACAGATTAAGTTAAGTTATCAAGATACTTCATGTAGTCAAAAGTAAAAATGCTTGCAAAAATAGCAGCCATGTTTAAGCTAAATTGTGAGGACTAAAGCATAATAAGGCCAGCAGTTGTTTCTATGCCTATATTTAAAAAAAAAACTATGTATGCAAGATATGCATGAAAAAAACATTAGTAATAAAAAGAGTCATTATACATAAATTTAAAAAAAATATATTGTCACCAGCAATATAATACAAAAAAATATTACCATCATAATGAACAGGTTCTTTGTGTTTTCCCCATTTTTTCATAATCTTTTTCTTTCTTTTTTCATATTTTTGACATATCTCAATTTAAGAGACCGCTGATTTGCCGCAGGAACCACAGGCATTAAAAAAAAAAAAAATCATCTTCAACAAATACATTTTTACATATCACCTTAAATAAGGAAGTATCTTCCAACTTTACTATTATTGTTGAATGAGAAGCGAAAGTTAAAATGAACTATAAACCGCATCACCAACAACCAGCATGTTACATAATCCGTGTGGTATATACGAACCATTACTAGCAACTAGAAATACAGTAATATACAGTATTTTTCTTATCTCAAATCTTTGATATAATTTCTAAAATAAGAGACAAACCCATGAATCTTCCTTTCATTTTAATAATTCACATTGCTGCACGTTCTGTAATCCCACACTGTGGTATAATTTCATGTGTTTCCTTTAACAAAAAGGGAGGATTTAACAGCTGTCTTCCTTTCTAATAGAAAACAATAACATGTGTAAAGCACAGAGCAGCACAGCAGGTTTGTGTGAAATGCAGAATTTGCAGCCAGAGGCTACAATCTTGACAGTTACTATACGGAAGTATCAAATGTCCTAACACTAATATTGTCACAAAATATTGACAAAAACAATGTTCCATGTGCATGTTTAATACTATCCAAAAATAATGACCCTACAGCTTCATGTCTAAGGAAGGATTTGTGTTTTACTTGAAGCGAAACAAAAAAAAAGAAAACCATCACAAGTAGAAGCATTTCACCGCAGCCCCCTGTTATCATCCCCCTCCTTCAACCTAGTTGCCAATAAGGGTTTCCATAGTCAGAAAAGGTAAAGGGATTTCTCCTACTCTTCCACAGACTTTGATCTGACTGACACACAAACGGCCCTCAGATCACAAGTCTACAGACCCTGTTGGGCCTCTCTGCCTGGTCTGCTTGTACATGTGCACTTTGTCCCTATGAGGATTCCTTACCCTCCTCCCATTTCCCTTCGTCTCTCCTTTATACCTTCTTCCTCCTCCTCTGCCTCCTTCTTCTCCTACTCATCCTCTGCTGTTTGGTGTTTTGAAACATCTGAGTACAGACATGTTCTGAGCTTTACAGGACCCAGGGGCCCGGGATCCAGACAGAGGGAGAAAATAAAGAAACTCTGCAGTGCCCCCAGTACAAAAGCTATCTCACCATTACCAGTGGGGATAAACTCTTAAACATCTCCAAACGTCTGGACAGACAGAGAAGATCAGAAGACTGTTTGGTCTGTTGTTCACATAATCATACTGTCAGCTAATAGTGCAGTCAGCAGCTTGCAGTGGAACTAGTGTGATGGGAGTCACTGCATTTATCCTAATGGATAAACAATGTTTTAAAAGGGAAAACAGAGAATAAGGATACTGTACTACGCAGCCTGCTGGCCCCAAAATGTAAGGGTTGCTCCTTGTAGTTTTCCAGCACAGACGTGTCAGCAGCATGGACATGAAACATGCCGTCATTGTTTCTTATCTCAATATATCCCTGGGTGGAAAAGTGAGGCAACAGCTTACTGATGTCTTGCAGCCTGCCTGACCATTAAAACATATTTCCATGCTGATGGATGTCAGATGTAGCCTTAAAAGAACCATAGCTTTCCCTTGATTTCTGAACCCATTCCCAGCTACAGTTTTCTAAACTTATTCTTCATGCTTCACAAGTGGAACAAGCACAAAGAAGAAGGGGAGAACAAGAGCGTAGCCGGGCGAGTGCACAGGGGCCGTTATCTCGGAAAAATCGTTCTGACCAAGTTCTTGGGATGGCAGCTTGGAAGGACAGTCGGTGGTTTTTATAAATGAAAGCTGTGAAAGATGTGAGTAAGTTTATCTAAAATGAATACAGGAAATTAGATACAGCTGTGCTGAGAATGTGACACAGCTGTCCAGGGCCAGGGATGGTTTAAGCATTTTACAGGAGTGCAGGAAAAGGTCTCACCCGCAAAGGCGGTTCTGCAACTGCAGAACAAGCAAATAAGGTATAGTTTATCACACCAGGAGTGATGAACTGCAATTAAACTGGACTCAAATGATAGGGGTTAAAAGATTAGTCCCTCGTCTTCGCCAGTATGCAAGATCAGATTCTTAGTAATCGTGAGGCCTCTGAGAGCTGCCGTCTCTGCTAACAGCCTCCAACTGCATTTTACGGTCACAGGATTTATTCATCTACTGACAACATTTATCATGCAGCAGTCTTAAAAAAAAATCATCCCCTAAAATTCAAATCACGGCAAAAACTGCCATCATCCTCTAAAATCTTGGCATAGAGGCAGCCATGTATCTGTCTTCACTTTTCACCCCTGGGCCCTCTAGGAAAGACTGTGGGAGATTGAAAGCCATGAAGCGACCAAAACTGCCTAGGCCATACCAAAGGAAGCTCCTTTGTTCATCATCCAAAACAGGCTCCAAATCGTTTTTTCCCCCTCTTCCCTTTTCTCTTTTTCACATCTGGGATTCAGCCAAGGGAAGTAGAAGTATGGCTCTCCCTGCTCTGCTCTAATATGTTCCATGCCTTCCAGTTGCTTACATCATCAATCTAGGAGATAGCTAAATGTGATGGGATGAACATAAACAGTGCGTGAGTTATGTCTTTAAAGAGACACAGGTCATGTCTCAAGCAGTGTGATTTTCCATTTTTTAAACAAAAGAAAAGCACTCGTGGAGAGGTCCTAACTGTTGGAGGCTATCCTAAATGACTTGTACATGTGTTATGTACTTTAAAACATATGTCACAGAGGGAGAAGGCTTTAGAAAAAGATTCAGCTTTACGATATCAAAATTCACCCATATCGTCAACTTCAAGCAACGAGCTTGTTATTGACAGCCGAATGCCAATCCTAATCATCTTCCTTTTAATGTTCGCTTAAAAATGCACACCCTCATGTCAAAATGTGAGTACACATTAACTCTCCCCAAACGGTCTACTTACTAAACATGTCACTAATGAATTATACATCTGACTTTTTCCCTCTCTCATATTTACATGGTGTTTCGGCAGAATTTGTGTAGCAGTTGTAAAGTATTTAATCAGTGTTTAAATATGTAGGAGTCAAGATCTTAGCCAGTGCATGCACTTTGCAGCGGATGTTTACACAATATCAAAAGACTCTGCTATGCCTATCAAAATGACTAAGACATATGGATAGTTTGTTTTTCACTTGCCAAAGTAGAAGAGGGAGCATGTCCACTTGGGCCCCATCAGTTTAAATCATAAAGATCCCTCACTTTGCACTCTGCTAAAACACTAAGGAAACATATTGTGGATTTTAAGACCCTTTTTATTCAGCCAGACTGTGTACTAAAACTAATTGGATTTCTGTCAATGGAAAAAAAAATATATCCCTGGGATAGCTTTGAACTCAATAGCTTTGACCATCCAACTGCGCATGAGGGAGTGGGACCTTGCCACATGCCAAGCACCAGGGAGGAAAATTAAATCAGTGGTCAACATAAAATATTAAAATAGCATGGTATCGAATTTTTGAAAAATGATGTCAGGGTGGCTCATTATAGCCAGCGAGGCAGTGAATTAAGCTATATTTAGTGGGTGATAATTGAAATCATAGCTGTAGTCATTACCACTGACAGGTTTCTAAATAATACCTAATAAATCCCATCTTTTTAGTGAGTTCCCCGTGACAGCTGGCAGTACTGAAAAATATAAAGTAAAGAAACAGAGTGTCTTTTCCTTTCTTTCCTCTCACACTCCCTCCCTGCCCCCAACCCCAAGACTTTTTCTCTCTCTTAGAGCCAATAAAATGTCAGCTTTTATACTCCTCCTCCAAACTGTTGGCTAGATGTCAGCAGGCCCTTCTAAAGCTCTGCCACTGCAAGCTGAAGGCCTGTAAATCTCTGTGTCAGTGGCACGCCATCCGTCTTGGGATATACAATAAAAAATGTGACGCAGTCATAAAAGGAATGGCATCACTGCCCAGTATATATAATGTGAACAAAAGGAACATAAAGATGTTCCCTTCAATTCAGAATCCTTAACCACAAGATGGTTTTAGATAGAAGACATGCACTGAAAGGCTGATGGCAGCTCCTGACAATGATGGTTCTGTCTGTCTTTTGTTGTGTTTTAACAATAAGATAAAGATTTACTGTATACTATATATGTTGTACTCAGGATAAAGGAACTGTCCAGCTGAAAGCTGACTGACTAGCTACTCGGCTGTGTTACACCAGAACATCTGCAGCCCTGATCTTTTCTAGGCACTACCCGGTGGAGCTGTAAGTGATAACAAATGTCTGGATCAGTCAGATCAGACATTAAATGGTCTTTATCCTGCCAGCTCCCTAGTACAAAGTTTGTGTAATGTCCGCTGGAGCACATGTGATAATAGCTCTGATTGTCTGCAGAATTCACACTAAGGAGCTGGGTGATATGCATCCTGTCGCCTGCACACTCCACCTGGGAGCCACCCCGCACCTAAACCAATCGGAGCATTTCCATTTCCAGTTGCGAGAACGCTTCTCCCCCAGAAAATAAATAAATAAATAAAATTCTCTGTTACGTACTACAACAGAAAAGGGCCGATATAGAAGTCGGATTCTCCTGATACTGAAAACGCCTCAACACTGCATAGAGGGCGTAACATGAGCAGAGCAGCAAATGGCAACATTTGACACAGAGTCATCTTAATAGGATGTGTGTTTGTGTGTGGCGCGCGGGGGGGTAGGGGTGGAAGGGTAGGGGGGTGGGGGGTAAAAGAACAACACTCTTCAAGCCAACATAAGAGGTTTGCCAGTGGTTTATCTCCACGGTAATACTCACAACTTCCTTAAAAACTGATGACACCGCAACAACTTTTCCAAACTCAGCAGGAAGGATGACCTATTATAAGGACTCCACAAAACATGAGAGAGACATGGCACTTAAAGAATCCTGAATCTATAGATCTATGGGACATTTTAAAAATGAAATGAGAAAGATGGTAGGTGTCCCACTCTTGTCCCCAAAGAGCCAATTTGCAGCCAAACCAAGAAACACACGAGCCAGTTGTGTTTTGTATCACTGACACATGTGCACAGTTGCAGTTCATGACAGTTATAACTGTGTTGTAACAAGTGTATCTGCTCTTTTTCAAAGTAAAGATGTAAGTCAGTGTGCTTACCATTTTTCTTGACTTAAGTGTATTCAAAGATTGAATTAGTATGGCATTTGTTCAGTGCTGTGGTGGGTTGAGCCAGGGATGATGATCATATCATCACTCTGGACTGAGCCATTAGTGATGCCATGACGTTGTGTAATTTTCCTCATGCAACGCATAACTTGCAGAGATAAAAGCTCTGTAAACCTTAATCATTTAAAAATCTACCCAAAGCCATTATAATTAAGACTGTCCAAACTATAACCTCATGTAAAGGACTTGAGCGATCACATACCAAACATATGACTTGATAAAAACTAATTACACATGACTTTGTATGTATCTCTCTACTCTGGCTTTCTGTTGGGATCATTTTCACTGTCCTTTAACAGAGAGAAGAGTGTTTGCAGCAATCACAAGCTCAAATTGGTGAGATGGAGGAAAAAGACAAGCTATGTCATCCGGTGACTTTCCCAGGAGTAGTACATCATTTAAAAAAAAAAAAATTCTAGTTTAAATTAGTACCAAAGAATGATACAAAATATCAATGTCCTTCATATGAATAAGTTATTTCCTGCCAGACCGTGTCCCTTTCATCTATCTGGTTTAAATCTCTGCGCCGGGAGAGCTCTGCATACTTTGTAATTTATGAGACACAGATCAGGTTATCCTAGAATATCGGCCTAAACAGGCCTGATGGATCAGATATGGAATATATTTCCTCAGCAGAACAGAGTACGCCACCACTATTACCAGGCACACACACACACACACACACACACACACACACACACACACACACACACACACACTCTGCTCCCAGTTAAGTGATTTGAGGACTTCATACTGCCAATGTTTCATATTCTTTCCTCCTAACTGACACTTTATCTGCATACCGGCATCTCTGCAGATTGAACACTTAGGCAAGACAATGACAGGCTCTCTTCCTGTTGTCACTTCTCATTGTAGGCCCAGTCTAATGCCTCTTACTGGGGTTCTGCCAATAACAGACCCCCTCATCCCTCCTCCCCAGACCATCAAACAACCAGTCTACCTATCTTGGCTAGAAAAGGAACACTTGATGTCTGTGACACTCATTTGTCAATTAGCAGGCCCCTTCCAGTGTTGACATACAGCAACTTGAAAGACAGAGCGGTCCCTGTGATGAATTAAAAGAGACAGATGAGTGAGGCTTGAGCTGCAGAGTAATACTATAATGTTTCTTAGATATGAATATAAAACGACACAGTTGACAGGCCATACAAGGTTTTATTTCATTTCTCAGTGTACCAGGCCTCCCTACTTTGTCTTCTTTGTTCTCTTTTCATCAGACTACTTACATCTCAATTTGACAGCCGCGCGACATTTAGAGCACTTTCGTTTTAAAATGCAAGTTAGCATACTTGATTTGCCATTAAAATGCAAAACGCCTGCCATCACCAACATGGCCTGGGTGAGCACATACCCCCACAGACGCAGGCACACACATCGTGTACACACACACACACACACACATACAGTAGCTCTGTGTGCTTAAGTCCAATATGGACTCCCCTTTCTTGAGAGCAGGCTGAATTTCAACTTAGGTGGATTTTATGTAGCAGATCGACTTCTGACATTAGACTCTAAAGTATACCAGAGAGTAATGTCAGTGTTTCAGATCATATAGTGGGTCATATGGGATATGAACCCATGTAGGTTAACAACTCAATTAAAGGTCTGCGTGGTAAGAAAATATAGAGGTGGAGTGCTTGACTTTTACCTGTAAATTAATGTCCCTTACATTCAAACCTTTGCCTAATAAGTTCAAACGATGCTGATTAACACTTTAGTACCAGGTTTCCTTTGTTGCTGCACAGGGGGCAGTGTGTTTTATGTCAAAAAATAATACTCTGATACTAAAAATGAGATCAGATTTGATGTTTGCAGCAGTGTGGATAAAACCAGTGCTATCTCTGCCTGCTCCAGTTGGCATACAACTTCATACCTCCCCTCACTAGCAGCTGAAAATGTGAACAGGAGTTCATACTTTCATAAAGCTGAAAAATACTTTATGAGGAATCATGTACACACACACACGCACGCACGCACACACACGCACGCACGCACGCACACACACACACACACACACAAGCTATGTGTGTCAGTAAAGCTCCCATTTAACAACACCGAAGTATTAAACACATATTATCATAAATGTTAACCTGACCGGCACACATGTTAATGTTGGCCATTTAACTATTAGCAATTACCCAATAGCCACATTAGCCGTCTGCTATCATTAAGGTAGCGGTTAGTAGCTAATAATAAAATGATATCATTAATGTGGGAGCCAGGCAGCAAACATTATCAGGCCGGCCGGTCTGTAACATTAACAGACTGCGTTAATGTCACAGGATAACACAATTACTTGTGTCTAAAAAGTGTTATGTTTCTCTTAAAGTCCCAGGCTGAAGCAGAGAAAATTTGATATTCTAGTACTGTGATAACTTCCAAGACTGACTGCAAGGAAAAGCAGATTGACACTGGTATCTTTTCCTGCTTGGAAAATTTTAAAGGTTACAATTTTGTATCACATACAACAATACCTGAGAATGTCTCCAATATTAAAAAAGGTATTTCAATGCATTACTGTGACTCCACAAGTTTAATCACTCTCATTTGTCAGTGGGTGAAACGATAATAAAGCAGGACAGTACAAAAACTAATGGTTTCCCTTCAAAAGCATTTGCAAGACTGCAAGTTGTGTTATACTTGTCAGGTTTGACAGCAGGCACAAAGCAACGAAAATGGCCACAGCAGAAGACAACGATGAAGGAGGAGAGAGAGCACCTGTATTATAGATCACCTGGTTAGTATCAATAGTTGCTTTAAGATCTTGGTGTAAAATTATCAAAACATATCCATCAAATTGCTTTTGGATCTTTTATGTCATTTATGTCACAATACAATATTGTCAAAAAAAATGTTCTTGTGAGGATGAAGTCCTCAATTTTGGTGTACATACTTTTTTTTTAAGTGCTATAATTTAGAAATGCACCAACTGCAATTTTCATGGCCAATTCCAATTCCAATTTTCTTTCTAAGAGCCATACTGAAAGCATAAACCACCAAAAATCAACTTTGCTTCAAATATATATATATTTTTTTATAATAAAGAAATCATGAAACTTTGCAGCTTCCCTCAGACTGTAATAAGTTATGGATCTTCTCTCACTTAAGCACCTGAAAATAAAAGGCTCTGCTACTGGAAAGAGGTACAAAAAATTAACTGAAAATCAGTTGCTGTACGCCCAGCTTTACCAAACAAAAGCAGGTTCAACAGATTTATACAACAAACATACACACACACAGTTTAGTTTGGTGAACTTTGATGTCTTCACTCACAGTGAGGAGCTTCCAATATGTTGTTGTATCCATCTATGCCACTGTGCACGCATGATACAGACGGGCTTGTATCCAAGTGGGATTTGTTCATCAGGTTTGTCTGATTTCTGAAACAAAGTATCCGTGTTTTAATAGTGTTACGATTCTTCCTGTGACTCAGACATGTGTCCTCTCCAATCCTCATGTGTGAGGGGTGATAACACTGCATGTAACAGTCACAGTGGGGAAATCATGTCAACATAGCACATGCTCCCTCACTGCACTGTATACACAACTGACCTGGAACAAAGTGGACAACACAACACCAACCAAGCCCTTCCTGGGACAGAAATCTCACTGTGAGCCACAGTTCTCAACACATTGATGAGACAGCCTGACACTACAATACACAGAAGGAGAGGTGTAGGTGTGACAGCCCACTACCATAATTTCATCCTGCCATTACCTGCCCAGCCACTCACAGTTATGCTCACAGAGACAGATGTGCAAACACTGCACGCAAGCAAGCATGCACAAGTACACACAAAATAACAAACATATGAGCAGCGCGCACAGAAACACACAGGACTCAGTTAAAACCCATGCCAGTACCTTGCTTCTCATTGCAACTCATTGTCAGGTTGCTGGATGAGTGTTGTCAATTGAGCTGACAGAAATAAGCACATTAGCTACAACAAACTCTGGCAATGTCTCCCTCTCGATTTGAGTCGAGCAGCATGAAGAAGTGCATGATGCTGAAGGCAGTCCACTGAGTTTAACCAACATGTGTATTTGTTTACACCTGGTTTGCTTGAGCTGACATTGAAACAAGGTCACGGTGTCAATATGTGCAAATGTCTCTAACACATAAGAGCAGCAGAATTTGGAATGTTAACACTATGAGATAAGCAACAGTGTTAACCTATTTGATATGTGGATATACTATAAAGATGAAAATGTGCTTAGAAATTTTTCTAATAGTATTTGCTGCATCCTTATCAAATAATCTGATGAGCTACAGCAGTATAAAGTGTAGTGCGTCAGTGGTTTACTGGTTCCTGTACATATATCAAAAGTAATGGGGAAAGGGGAAGGAACAGTGGGTGCTACAACATCGTCACAAGTTGAGCTGCTTGTCCAGTTGCAGATGTTGTCATGCAAGTGTGTATATGTACTAGCAAGAACTAGTACTAACACAGTGGCAATGCATAGTTTCTAACTACGGATGGAGATACATTGTTCAAAATACACACACAAGTTAGTGTTATGTACTGTCACTTGTTGGAATTAGCTTTAACACACTGTACAAACACCCACTATCACAACATGCACTAGAATGAAATACCAGGAGATTTAAGTATAAAACAGGTTTGCAAAGAAAAATAAATTATAAACGTTTTATGTTACATTTTTTAATGTAAATCATTAGAACTATGCATGGTGCAACATCACTTTTTCCACCGCCAAACCATTCATCAATAGTGCACAGATATGAGGCCTAAATTGTTCGAGTGCTCCTACTTTACTTCTGCATCGCTTCTCTGCCAATACCACCCTTTGAAGTTTAGTAATGATATCTGAGATTAGCTGAACTGAAAACTAATAATAAATTAGTAAAATCTGAGTCATAAATATTTGATTTTAAACATGAGGCTCTTAACGTGACAGGTTCAAGGGCACGATACATAATGCCCGCCTTGAATTCCCTGAAAACCACACACATAAGAGTTGTTTCAGTCTCATATCATAATTCTGCCTGTGAAAGATAACAGCCTTTCACTTCCTCTAATGCCTAGACATTTAGTGCCCAACAGAGTATTCAATACAATGCACACGGTCAAGGTAATAGAGAATGCATTACATATATTAGCTTTTCAATTTAGTTTGGGACAAAAAAAAAAAATCTGAAAAATCTTAATGTGTGACAGGTGAAACGGAACATACGGTGACATTTTACTCAACAATAAGATGACACAGCTAGAACGTACAAATGAAAATCTAACAAGGCAGCAGAACACAGATTTAAATTCTATTTTAGCATCCAATTAGAATAAATGAAGAAAACATAAACACATTTAATATTCTAAAAATGTATTTGCAGTTGCATCACTCACCCGTTCGGCTTATTTTCTACAAAAATGCCACTGGTTATGCATGTAATTAGATTTTTCTGTATATCAGGCTTAGCCGAGGACAGATCTCCGATTGCCCATTGTAGCACATTTACAAGGGCTGGGACTGGACTTAATGCCTTGTGTAAAGCTGAGCCCTGCAACTGTGTACACACAGGAATATAGTAAATGCTATGATAGTAGATCACAGGTTTCCAGGCAATTCCTATTGGTTCATTCAAATATTCCTGAACCTCCAAAAAAGATTTTTTAAGTGAGGGATTTCACACTATAGCACAATATAAATCAGTTTAAATGAAAATTCCAAATATTCACTACAGACAACTGCCTGGAGACAACAATTTTGAACCAAAAAAAGGGCTCAACTGAGACGGCTTTATGGCCTGACAGTCATGAAAGGGCTTCAGAAACAAAAGCACCTTATAACCATCATCTCTTTTCTTTTACTTGCCACGTCAACTATGCTAGTCCTGCTGTTGAAATGGCAGCCCCCTCTGAAGCGGCTGCCATGAGGTGCTCCTTCATGTCCTGTCAGAGGAATCTTTTCTTCTATTTGCCCCTGAATTAGCATGTCACATTTATCGATGATGCCTTTTATCCCTCCCCAGTGTGGCACCAGCCCAGTTCTAACACTGATTCAGCTTTTTGATCTTTTGATGACACCCTGACCACCTGTAGACCAAGGGCACACATTCAGTTGCACCTTATGTAAAGATGCTTGTCTCCCAGTAGTAGACAGAGGAAGATTTAGGGTGTGCAGGTAGTGCGCTTTGCTCATCTTACCTGAGCCGATTAAAACTCAGATCCAGCCTTCGTGCAAACTGGCCATACATCTCTCCAAGGAAGTTTGGGATTTCCTCACAGTCATGCCCAATGTATGAAATCTTTGAAAATTAAAGAGAGAGACAGAGGGAGCAGGCACGTTTTTTGTTTGTTTGTTTTAATGACTGCCCAACAACAGTGGCTTTTTAAATAAATCTGAATGACAAACAGCCACGTGATACAGCACTTGGGAAACAGCTAGATAAGATGTCTCACTGTAAATCCAGGTGATTTCCAAATCACACCTGTCATGCTATTAATGAATAATAAGATAAATAAAATATTTTCCACTGTATGCTTTCCACTTATGACATTGTGTACTTTCATTATCAAGTGAGCAGCAGTTTCAACATACTACCTTACACTAGATACACTTTATCACATGATATGCAGCTTGCAGAGACTGTGTTCTTCTGCGAAGCCATGAAGGAAGCTAAAGTCACAAATGTAACACTGCAGCGTGTCACATGACTCCGGTGAAGTTGAGAAAACAAACGTAGCAGCTTAACTTCAGCGCTGGTAAACGCCACTTAAAGTGGGGCTGATAAAAAAAAAAAGTGGCATTTAGACATACAGAGGTCAAAGTCTAACAGAAACACTCTCCTAAACAAACTTACCTGAGTCCCATTCAACGCGACCAGCGATTCGTTGCTTGCCATAGTTTTCTCCCCAGTGTTTTTAGACCGATTATACCAGTCGCTCTCCAACAATCCCGCGCACGAAAGAACCCGCTTTAGGTTTACATTAAGTGCTGTTGTTTGTGGATGAAGACCGAGTGCTTTGGAGAACTTCTGGCGATTTCAAATTGACTTTACTGTTTCCGCGTGCCGTTTCAATCAGCTGACCTGCTGTTGTGCGGAAGCACGCGGTCGCTGTTGCTGATAAAATCTGAGTGCTGCTGACTGTTTTCCTAATGACAACATTAGATTCTGACTGCATGTGTGAAGCCTTGGTGTTTATTATCAGTTTGTCTTTAGATGAAACACTGAAACAGTGTGGCGGGTTTTTTTTAACTGAGGGTTTACATACTTGATAAAGAATGTTGTCTGTAAATTTATTTCTTGGAAATATAGACGCTCATCTGAGTGAGCTGTCCAAATAGCACCAGCTATGGGAAATCGTCACAGAATCTTCTTCATATATGACCCCACAACTGGGCTCAGTGCTGCCCCCATTGTTCTCAAAACAAGTTAGCTTCTTCTTTAAAGGGTAAAATCCCTCAAGTTGTAAAACAAAAACTTTTTTGTTTTTTTGCTTGAACGAGAATATGTTTACCTCGCATGCGCTCTACTGAGTGCCCTTTTAATTATTCCTGGGTTCAGTGGTTCTCAAACGGTGGAGAAGGCCTTACTAATTGGCGCACAGAGCCGCTGCGCAGTTCATTCTATTTAGTTCAATTTTATTGGCCTTCATTTCAGCCACATTCAACTGCTGCTTGTTTGTGGGTCTTTCTGCATTCAGTTCTATCTTCAGTAATTGAAAAGCATGGACTACTGGGTTGAGATCAGGTGACTCACTTGGCCATTGAAGCATATGCCATTTCATTGCCTTGATTGATTAATTTTATTTAGTAAATTCAAATACATACTAACAATTGTAAATACATTAAAAATACATGGATAACACAAGAAAGTGTTTGTATTACAAGCCCTTTCTCTCTTTTGCCATGCTTCTCTCTTCCCATCTCTCTGATAGGTTTATCTTATTTTTCCATCCTAATGATAGCTGAAATCTGGTTCCATATTTTGAAAGTTCATAGTTACCCTATTTGTTTGTTCCACTTGACAATGTGATGTTGAATATAACATATTTTTCTTGCTAGTTATAAAACAAACATGGCATCAAAGGTCTGTTACATTGCAACATGTCTGTGATTACTTTGCCGAGACCACAGAACAAGACCAGTAACTGCATTAGTTTTGCTTTTAATATTAGAATCCATTAGTTTGTGTACACATGCTGATGTGAAGCCGCAAAATTATTATTGACAAAACATGTTCCTAGACCAAGTAATTTTTTTCAGTTGTTTGAAATTGGATATATAAACACATATATGGATACTGACTGCCTCATTACATAATGAAAGACATTAGCAGGAGTGATATGAGAGTTACCTTTGACTTGATGTTCCTGAGCACAAAAAAATATAGTGTAGTGCCATTGTAGCGCATGAGCCACGTGAACATTTTTACTAAACTAGGACACATATGATGATACATAGCTTGCCTCTTCTCCAGGTACAATTTGTATACATTAATGACCTCTTAATAATACTATAATTCACACTGAGCATTGGATACCAAGCATAGGATGATTCCAGCTCTTGTCAAGGATTTCATTCTTTATTAGAGGGATTCATAAGTGTAATTTTTTCATTTCAAACCTAAGCCTGAACCCAATGACATTATTATCTGTAGACTAGCTGAAAAAAAAAAAGCTGATTTCCCAAACAATGTAAAGATTTTTTTACTTTAAATATTTAAACACACTGTCACAGAACTCACTCCATCATCTCAAACTGGTTTCTTGAACATGAAAATGAGTTCATGTACTCAAATGGCCTTTACAGTCACCTGATCTCAATCCAATAGACCACCTTTGGGATGTGCTGGAATGAGAGATTTGTATCATGGATGTGCAGCTGACAAATACACTATATTACCAAAAGTATTCACTGGACTGCCTTCACGCACATGAAGTTGAGTGACATCTCATTCTTAATCCATAGGGTTTAATATGATGTCAGCCCACCTGTTGCATCTATAACAGCTTCAACTCTTCTGGGAAGGCTTTCCTCAAGGTTTAGGAGTGTTTTTATGATCATTTTTGACCATTCTTCCAGAAGTGCATTTGTGAGGTCAGACGAGACTTGGACGAGAAGGCCTGCCTCGCAGTCTAATTCATCCCAAAGGTGTTCTATCGGGTTGAGGTCAGGACTGTGCAGGCCAGTCAAGTTCTTTCACACCAAACTTGCTCATCCATGTCTTTATGGACTTTGCTTTGTGCACTGGTGCACAGTCATGTTGGAACAAGAAGGGGTCATCCCCAAACTGTTCACACGAAGTTGGGAGCATGAAATTGCCCAGAACGTCTTGGTATGCTAAAGCATTAAGAGTTCCTTTCACTGGAACTAAGGGACTGAGCCCAACTCCTGAAAAACAACCCACACCATAATCCCCCCTCCACCAAACTTTACACTTGGGACAATGCAGTCAGACAAGAACCGTTCTCCTGGCAACCCATACTCATCCAGAGGGATGGAGCAGATTGCCAGATGGAGAAGTGTGGTTCATCACTCCAGAGAACATGTCTTCACTGCTCTAGAGTCCAGTGGCGGCATGCTTTACACCACTACATCCGATGCTTTGCATTACGCTTGTTGATGTAAGGCTTGGGTGCAGCTGCTTAGCCATGGAAACCCATTCCATGAAGCTCTCTATGCACTGTTCTTGAGCTAATCTGAAGTTTGGAGGTCTGTAGCAAGTGTCTCTGCAGAAAGTTGGTGACCTCTGCACACTATGCACTTCAGCATCCGCTGACCCCGCTCTGGCATTTTACGTGGCCTACCACTTTGTTATAATACCTCTAACAGTTGACTATGGAATATTTAATAGCGAGAAAATTTAGGTAGCATACTAGTACCACACTGGAATTCACTGAGCTCCTGAGAGTGACCCATTCTTTCACAAAAGTTAGTAGAAGCAGTCTGCATGCCTAAGGGATTGGTTTTATACACCTGTGGCCATGGAAGTGATTGGAATACCTGAGTTCAATGATTTGGATGGGTGAGGGGATATTTCTGGCCATATATGTGTATGTAACAAATGTGTGATGCTATCCATATGGACCAAAATCTCTGAAAAATGTTTCTACTGTACCACCCATGCCATGAAGAATTAAGGCATTTCTGAAGACAAAAGGTGGTCTAACCTTGTACTAGCAAGGTGTACCTAATATATTATATGGTGAATGTATATTGTATATCTACATAAAAACATGGCACCTGGCAACAACACCATGCTATATGAATAAGATTTGTTTCTGATAAAGTATTTGCAATCACTGAACTTTCAAACGAGCTTCGAACTTTGCTCAGTTTTGTCAAGCCACTATTTCAAATACATTATAATCATTCTTATAAGGGGCAGAAATGTTAGTCTCGGAGTCAAATGCCCTTTTTGAATCTTTTGGAAAATTAAGCAGGATTCTTATAGACTGGAAATTATGTAAGAGTGTGTAGACTGCATCATAAAGTCAGAATACACTACATATCTGCTTTTGTGTAATGAAAAATGACTTAAAACTGATCTGTTTACTGTATGAAAATATATACTTACTTATTAGCAACAAAAAACTTGAAAATTTTTCAACAAACTATCAGTCATTAATTTTGTATGTGCCTGTGACTCCTAAGAACATGCAGACAAACAGAACGCAGCCAAAGACTAAAGCTGCTCACCACACTGCTGTATTTATGCTGCTCTGGTTGAAGCTGTGACTGCCCTGGTGTTTTAATGAGGTATGGTACAAACCTGCTTACTTTTGGGTCACAGTGGCTCAGTGTTTAGAGACATTAGAAAGTTTGTGAGCGCCATAGGTCTGCTGCTGCTGCAACTCAGCCTGCTTGCCTGATGCATGTTTTGTGACGTCACCTAAGACCTCCCACACGCGGAAAAAGCTCACTTTCTCCCCGCCGCTCGCCCGGAGAGACAGCGAGAGTCTGCATGGCGTCAGTCTTCACTGTGCTCCTTCCGATGCTTCACTTCGACAGAGTGTATTGAGTGGTTGTGTCTGAGTAATGCCAAACAGGTTTCTTGTAGACAGAGGGACTACGTATTAATGTCGTTATACTGTTATTTTTTGTTTTTTAAAAATCCTTTTTACCTCTCTGACGTTTTACATCGGAGCTTAGTAGGCAATGATTCCAGGTAATGTCGTGTCACGGACTTTCCTGTAATCCTGTCCTTGGAGTTTTAGAGGGGGAAAATCTACTTCATGCATGCACTTTATTAGCTTTAATAGTCTACTGTCCTGGCGAGTCTGCGTCTTCTTTTATATTACCGCTACGTGGAGATTATATGCGCCTCTGTCTCTCTCTTTGCACCCTGCAATTATTGTTGGAAATCTATTTATAAATAATAAAGTGGAAACGGTCTAAAATGAAAATAATAACTTCATTGTAATATCGTGAATGGCTCCAAAGCAGTTTGTGTATAGGCCTAAAATAAAGTAGTGTTTAAACTATAGCCTAAAATTTGAAGGTATACAATTAGGAAAGTTGTTTAATTGTATATTTCATATTTAATGTGGCTGCATAAATAAGCCCTAATAATGAAATGTGTTCTTCCTCGCTTCATTACAAGGAGTCGGCCCAGCACAGTAATCCTACAAGTTCAACATAAAGTATTTCCTCGCGAGATGTAAATGGTTGTATTTGCATGCGGAGTGATTCATAAACATGTCAGTGTTATGAAATATATGGGGATATTAAAACTTTCTATTTAAATATCATGAATTATGGTCGCAAAAATGTGTTCCCATTTAAGAGGAATGCCGAGTATTTTGGTGTCTGGTGCAGAAGCCCATTCGTCATAGGGACAATAAAGAGGGTTTTCGCCTGACAGTGAAAATTTATGGTTGCCCTTCTTTGCCCTAATAACTCACATATTGTGTCACGGACTGACATCCCTTGCAGAAAATACCGAGCCTGTTATCAATCACATATCTTTGCATATTGTGAAACGTCCCCCCCTTTTCTGCGAGGAAAAAAAAAAAGACTGAAAACATTCGCAGGAACAGAGATCCGCTTACTTCGACTTTTTCTTCTTTTAGAAACTCACATATTACGTTAAAAAGAACGTTTCTTATTTAGAAGCCGCCATTTATTTATATTGCATGGGATTTCAAAATTATGCGTCGGGTTGCGTAGTCATAGAGAAGACAGTTATTGATTTCTTTATTATTGCACATTTTACAAAGTTGAAATCAGTCACGCAGACCAATCCAGCCCTATAAGGTAAAAGTTTTTTCCTACCTAAGAAGTGCCCTTTTTAATATTTTCTAAGGTTTCTCTGTAAATGGCTGCAGCAGTTTCTATTTATTTTTTATTTTTTTACCATGCGCATATAATTTTTTATTTTCTTCAAAAAAAATTGCGCCATTTTTTGGACTCGAAGAAATTGCCTGCTTTAAGTTTTGCATTTCTAATTTTCTCAAAGAAAAAAAAAGAAAAAAGAAAAACATATTTTGCCCCTTTGACTGTCCACTCCAGGTTTTCTTGCTCTCCGTGTTGACCTGTCAAGCAGATTACCACAGAAAGAGATTAATGGCAGAGGCGGGTTGCAATAATAATCGTTTTGTTTGATGTGACAACTTTGATAGGCGTTGATTTACTTACAAACTGATAGGCTTTTAATTGAGCGCCTCCATCCCGATTTAGATGAAAGGAAAACCACATTGAAAAGCTGCCCGATTGCCCCGGAGCCTCAATACTGATTAGCCATCTCAGCGGTGAATAGTTCAAGGCATTTTAAACTTCTTTTCTCAACGGCCTGACAGACCATTTCTCTTCTTTTCTTTCTCCCGGTCCGCTTTTCCACCCCTTAAAGAAAATAAATCATTTTCATTGTATGTAAATAAAATCGAGTTGACATCAATATAAACTGTCTGGATTTCTTTTTGTGTGTGTGTGTCTGTGTGTTCGTCGTCTTTGTTGTTCTTGTTGCAGATGACAGTGTGCCCGAGGCAGATGACAGGTTTTAACAACACAATGGCAGACGCGTTTAGCCAAAAATGGACAGAGTTCTGTTTTGAGAGACCACAGTGTGTGACCGGGTTGTTACAAATTATAATTTTTTAATTATTATTAATCTTGTAAATTGTTGCCCAAGTTATCCAACAGAGGATAGTGGTTATATTAAATATGTTAGATAATGGAAATAAAATTCAACAAATATCAATTTCACACCTCATGACTGTTTATTTAACTTTCTGTTTTGTGTGTGTGTTTTTTAAACGCCGGATTTTCTGTCCATTGGTTAACTACGTGCATTTTGGGGGCACTCGTGTTTTTCCTACGGCCCCCTCTTAGCTCCATAATCCACCAATTACAGCAGAACGCAGTTTAACGCCTTTAAACACCACCAGCTTCTCTGTGGAAATGGAGAGCTGGACTGCAACTTATTAAAGTTTTATCGCGTATACCACCTCCGATAAGTTTTACGAAGAACTCGAGAAGTTACAGACTTTATTTAATATGGAGTTAAATCCACAGTTTTGACTCTGATCCCCCCACCCCACGTCGGCGTGGGCTTGTTGGCTACCGTCGATGCATCTTAAAAATTAAATCTTGACACGAGAATCAATTTATTTCCTCTGAAATCTTGGTGTCTCTTACAGATTGTCTCTCTCTCACTCTCCCCCCACAGTTGTTCTTTTTCCCGCAGTCGCACTGGCATGTAATCAGCCACAATAGCTGACATAAATCAAGCAGTGGATTGACAGCCTCTGACAAATAACTGATTGATTGCGGTGGAGCAGAATTGACACTTGACGGAGGGGTGGAGATAGAAATAGAAGGGCGGTGTATATTATACTGAAAACATGTGACATTCACGTCCCTCCATCACTACATTGGTCTATTCCTGTCAACGCTTGTCTGTTTAGGGAATTCGAGCTGAAGTGGTTGGTTTTATGTTTACCGGTGGAAAGAAGTCCTCTTGGTGGACGTGCGTAATATGCGCGCACTTTGTGTATCTCTCAGGCTGCGGACAGTTGGAGGCACTCACAGAAAAGAATCGTCAGAACTTAGATGTGTCTATAAACTTGGATAAACTTAGACGCGTTGTTAACATTAATCAAATTGTTTAAATATCTATTGAAAATGGGATCATTTTACCAACTGACCCCTATACTAAACTTGATTACCATAAATATTAGCTGAAAAAAATGAATGATGCCAAAGCAGATTGATTATGTTTCACGATTATCAAATGTCACAAGTTCATGGGTCGCCCATCTATTGTGTTATTTACACTCTCCTGCATCCTGCTGTGCCCTTAACGCCAGTGCCTTTTAAAAAGTATAAGCGTTCATAGTAACCAACATATTTAATCCTGTCTCCTCCCCCGAGCTGTCAAAATAGAGGCGCTTACAAAGAGGAGAACGTCACATCCCCTTGACCCTCCAATCACCTCAGGGTCCCATTTGATTGGAAGGCGGCAAAGGCTTTAATCTCGGACTAATTCAGCTGCTTTTGAAGTGAAAATTTCTACCAGTTCGTACTTCGGGAGTACAGAGCGAGGACCTGCAGACAGACGCACACACAGGCGCAGCGCTCATGGTGCAAGACGCAGCCACGGATCTGCGATAACCTCGCACGGTCTCCTTCCAGCAGCCGCGCCTTACTCCTTTACCACCAGGATTACCTATTATTGAAGCGTTTTCCGATTCTTTTTTTTTCCTCTCCTGGCAGAGGCTCGGTGCTTCCCCCCGCCCCCCCTCCCCACCTAATCTTTCTTAATGAATCTGTGGAAAGCAGCGCCACTACATTTCCTGACAATTGGGACATGATCACATCGCCCTCGGCGTCTGCCTTAAAAAATAGTGATATTTGTGTAGCGTGGGAAAGCAGCGGTTCTCGGAATAGCAGCTCAGCGAACATCAACAAGCCTTTTCTCCACTCCGCACCTCCGTCTGATCCACTACGGCAAGCGAACCGACTTCCCATCAAGGTTTTGAAAATGCTTACCGCACGGTCGGGACACATTTTGCACCCGGAGTATCTGCAGCCTTTGCCTTCCACCCCTGTCAGTCCTATAGAGGTAAACAGCATTTTAAATGTGTTTGTTAGTAAATACTGTTTCGTGTTGGAGCGTTTTGGGAGTCTTGTTCCTGTTAGTCTGTGATATCGCCTGTCCTGCTCAAGTGTGGCTCCAGTGTTTAAAGCTGATATGTGTGCTAGTATAAAGCTTCGCATGTTTTTAAAATTAGTATTAGTGTATTTTTATTCAAGGAAGCGATTTAAATAAATTATTACGCGTATATGTCGGTTTAAAATGCCATAGAACATTCTGATTAAACCTTCGTCCCCGAGGTTGTACTTTTAAGAAAGCTGCTGATGTGCGTTTTAATTGTATTTATCAATCTTTTGTCAATCTTTTTTGCAGCTAGATGCCAAGAAAAGTCCGTTGGCTCTGCTGGCGCAGACCTGCTCTCAGATCGGCAAACCGGACCCGCCACCCTCCTCCAAATTATCCTCCGTAACATCAAATGGATCTAGTGAGAAGGAATCTAAATCAGGCCCTTTGAAACTGAGTGACATTGGTGTGGATGACAAATCTAGCTTCAAACCTTATTCTAAACCTTCCGATAAGAAGGACTCGTCTTCGGGCGTTTCAGGCGGAGAGAAGTCTGGTTTCCGAGTGCCGAGCGCCACCTGCCAGCCGTTTACACCGCGGACAGGCAGCCCCAGTTCCAGCACTTCAGCCTCCCCCATGCCATCGGACGGGAAATGTGGGGAAAGGGATGAAAAGAAAGAGTCTGATTGTAATAAAAATGGCTCTACGGACGGGTCTGGCACCACCAGCCACAGCAGGATAAGCGTGAGTTGTGGTGGAATTAACGTGGAGGTGAACCAACACCAGGAGACGACGCCTGGCACTAAAACCACCTCCTCCTCGGAGTCCTCATCTGTTACTTCTGTATCCTCCGCATCCGTTCTCGGGTCAGGACTTGTGGCGCCGGTTTCTCCTTACAAACCGGGACAGACAGTTTTTCCTTTGCCTCCTGCTGGTATGACATACCCAGGTAGCTTGGCTGGGGCCTATGCTGGTTACCCTCAACACTTCCTGCCCCACGGAGGGAGCTTGGTAAACGCACAGCTGGCCAGTTCACTGGGCTGCAGTAAGGCTGGATCTAGCCCCTTGGCTGGGGCTTCTCCACCTTCCATCATGTCAGCCAGTCTGTGCAGAGACCCATACTGCCTCAGTTACCACTGTGCCAGTCATTTAGCGGGCGCGGCCAGTGCTTCCTGCACGCACGAATCTGCAGCTGCAGCTGCTGCGAACGCCCTCAAGTCCAGCTACCCACTAATGTACCCGTCACACCCCATACATGGCGTTCATTCCTCAGCGCCATCATTTAGCGGACACCCCCTGTACCCATACGGTTTCATGCTTCCCAACGACCCTCTCCCCCATGTTTGTAATTGGGTGTCGGCAAATGGACCGTGCGACAAGCGCTTCTCCACCTCGGAAGAGCTCCTGAATCACCTGAGGACACACACTGCTTTTACTGGGGCTGAAAAGTTGATATCCGGTTATCCCGGATCGTCTTCACTGGCCAGTGCTGCAGCAGCGGCTATGGCCTGCCATATGCACATGCCACCGTCAGGAGCCCCTGGGAGTCCCGGGACTTTGGCTTTAAGAAGCCCTCATCATGCGTTAGGACTCAGCAGTCGCTATCATCCGTACTCCAAAAGCCCCCTGCCAACCCCCGGTGCCCCTGTTCCTGTGCCCGCAGCCACCGGCCCTTACTACTCCCCCTATGCACTGTATGGCCAGAGACTCACCACAGCATCAGCGCTTGGATATCAGTGAGGAAAAAAAAAAGACTTTGAAAAGTTTATAGTACTAAGAATGCAAATATAAAGACTTTTATAATAAGTGCGCTAAACTTAAGGGCGGGATCCGTGGACTTCAACTGTATTTATTTATATGTCGGCTTAAAAGCAGGCGGTAATAGCTGCAAAAGGAAAATATTTGAGCAACTCAAAAAGTGCATTATGTTGAAACTGAGCTCTATAGGTAAAGTGAAAACACATATGTTAGAGTACTAATTAAAGTAGGGGTCTTTATTTCGATGTTAATTTGGAATTGCTATGATTGTATTTGTTCTTATTTAATGTCTCATTGAGAAGAAAATAATTTACATGCATGTTTGTTTCTTAAATTTCAGAAATTGTCCACATTTTAAATTGCCGTTATTTTTCAGGTGTTCACCATGGACAGAGAATTGGTATTTTTTTGTATGTATTCTGGAAAAAAAAATAAGAAACAATTCTGTTCCATATCTCCGTGTGCCTCATTTTCTGACGACAGTCACATTTATTTTACACTGACATTTTAAAACATTGGCCTGTTAAAATTTTAAAATAGGAGTTAAGGCTTGATTGGATCATTTCCGCCGACACTGGCCTATAATCTAGATATTTCCCGGCTGTCACCGAAACAATTAATTCCTGTATAACAACAAATCATTCATTCATTCATATAACTTATTTAATCTTTTTTCTTTCTTCAGTATAAACGAAACTCTTGGAGCTTTGAATATCAAATGTCAGATGAATTGAAACTTGAATTAAAGTGGGAAAGTGTGTGTGTGTGTATGTGTGGGAGAAAGAGAATAAGTGAGTGTGTGTAGAATTTAAACTGGCGTTATACAGGGGAATCATTTGAGAGAAGTTAGGTTGCTTGTTTGAGAGGCTGTGACATGTTTTGTGGAGTTCACCTGCGTAAAATGTGTGAAATACGCCAAAAATGTTCGATTAGGACAGCTGATTTTTCTACGGTTTATAAAGTCACGAGCATGTGTGTGTTGAATTGCTAAATTTTATATCAAAATCAATTTTGCACCCTTGAAAGAAAGACGACAATTGAAGTGAACCAATCGATGGATTTCAAATTTAATGCACTAGAAATTTTACAAGTCTTTGGTCTTTTTAATTTTTTTTTAAATTAATGGCAAAGTTGTAGGCTTTAGAGGGAGACTAAGAGGGTGACATTTCAGCGTGGAGCCTATTAACGAGTTTATTTTTGACTGGATGATCATTGCTAGGAGAATATTATTTATTTTGCGTTTGATAAACTTACCCACCTGTGCATCTATTGTATACACCACTATATTTGTAATTAAAAAAATCTGACTTGTGCAAAGTTGTGGGATTTTCATACAGTTACAAACACTCACAACCCGTGTGTTGGATTTGCAAAGGCCAGGCGCAGATTAAATATTTACAAATTTTAAAATGACAAACAGCACGTCTACAGTTTAAATAAAAACGTCATATGGCAGTTTTTAGCTTTTTTTTTTCTTTTTTGTACATAAAGGCAGTGAACATATATTGTTACAGCTAATTCGGTTTATGACGTTCATATATAGATTCAGTTGTATTATTTTCAAGAAAAACTTTACAAATCAAAGCCGGTGCGCTGGGGATATATCTGATTTCACACAGACGCGAGTGATTAGTTATGGCAAAAATGGGTTTAGCCTAGATTAAACAGAATGGCCTTTACGCTCTGTTTATACTGTAAGCTGCTACCGTCGACTCCAACTCGAACGTTATCTTTCAGCTCCTCCGGACACGCTGTTGACCCAGCTCTGTTACAATTACCACTGTTATTATAAAGAATACCTCCTCAGCTATGCTGTCCGTTGTCTATCGCACAGCGGTTTGTCAGACTTAAAATCTCATGGTGTATAAGGCCCACACGCGTCCTAAACTGATGTAATGACGGTGAAAGGGAGCAATTTCCATTTTTACCCACATCATGGTGGCTGTGCTCGGAGGTCCCCGGTGGAAGGCAATTTATCATGTGCCCCTCCCCCTGGCCCTGTCACTAGAGGAACAGGCAGGCACATGTGTGCATGAATTACCAACCCTCCCACCCCCCCAGCACCCCCCCACCTCTTCCCCAACTGTGGAGATTTGACACAGAGGAAAGAGAACATGGGGGATTAGAGTATGGAGAGTATTAAAGTACATATTCACTTTGTCCATCAAGGCCTAAAACTGCTTAGGTTTGCGCTGAGCTCTGCAGAACAAAACAAATCCATTACAGCATCATAGTAAATACAGATATTATGTACTTTACCACATTTTACTAATATTTTACTAATTTGACAGCAAGTTAATAGTCCAGTCAGGGGCTTGATTCAAAAGAAGGGTCAGATTAAACACCTAATTTAGCTCCTTATTCATTAACATTCAGTTAACAGTGACTCTAAACGTATGCACAGTAAGGCAGCTGGAATAAAAACTTGTGGATTTTTCACATACATACAAAAGTGATTCCTGACTAAAGCACACAGAAGGTTGCACATCTTCTTACAATAAAAAAAGGGTATGTTTTCCATTCCTCACTGAAGTTGGCCTTACAGTTATTCTTCTCCTGGGTTAGCTCAGTGTTTGCTGTCCAAACTGCAATCTGACAGGAAAATGGACACCAAACTATTTCAAATATGTGAACAGCACAAAAAAACAAAGTGCTTTGAAAATATAATCTGCTACTTCACATTTCTGTTTTACACGTAAAGCAACCATTTTAGATTCTTGGGACATGCTTGCATCCTCAGAGAGAGAGAGAGAGAGAGAGAGAGAGCGACACTGCAGGAAAACCTGGCAGGACATCTGGCAACAGGGGGAGCCCAGGACGTGACTCACACACCTAACCCCATATTCAACCCCACTGAATTACCACCACTAAAGCTGTCATTAGTGGGTGTGTGGCACAATATAAAGACATGCCATAGCTCGCAGTGGCAAATCTATAGTTTGGGTAACAGCTGTGTCAATAAGGAGAAGCTGCTATAATGTTCAACCCCATGCCAGACATAAGTCAAAAAGCGATTATTATCTTTTATGTATGTGTGGTCATTTCATCAAGCTGTGATTACAGTGTAAAAGCTCTCAGTGATGGAAAAAGGGACCTATCAATAATGGCTAAGAAGCAATTGCAGATAACGTGCAGTTATGTTTTACAAGTATAGATTGCTACTTTTCAAACACATTTTGATTATACATCTGCTTCTCAGACACAGCAAAGGCCCATATCTGTTGCCAGCTTTCACATGTATACAGTACTATTTATTTCACATACCTATAGCTCATCTATAGCACTCCAATTGCAGTAAACGGTGTCATAAGCTGGAACAGTGGACTGTTGTTGTCTCACGGTGTGATTTACGGTGATATGTGCTGTTCAGGTGTCCACAGCTTTGTGATTGTTGTAATGAAGCCATAAACTGAACAGCATGAAACAAAGCAGAGACTCAGTTTTCATAAACAGATCCACTGCTTCAGGTAAATCGATACTAAATCGACTTATTATCCAGGAGATTAAAAAAAAAAAAATCAACCTTGTCGTTGGTCACGTGTCATATCCATCAACACTAAAGCACCCCTTTCTGACAGATTGATCCTAGAATGCAGTCCCCAACTGAGCGCTGTAATAGAGGTAATTTGGTTCTCAAAATCTGTGCCAAGGCAGACAGGAATCCCTCCCAGCACTTCTAGATGTGGTTACCCTCCTCATTGATTTACAAATGTAAAGTGCTCATCCAGGTGATGTGAGAGAAGTGGCAGTGTTGATCTATCTGTGCCACTCAGATCTCTTACCAGTGAGACACTTTCTTGTGCTTAGACAGCCTAATTGAGGTCATTTCTGTCCGCTCTGGGATCTACAGTGTGCCGGGGTGTTTTAGCGTTCAGATAATTTGCCCATTTTCTGATTCTGACAAAGAATATTTTATGGAAATGCACCCTTATTCCAGGCACCTTAATGGAATATGTTGGAGTAGTATGTGGGCTGATGAGGCTGTTGTCTGTCAGTGATAAATGTAAAAAAAAAACAAAAAAAAAACCCAGAGAAAATATCAGGGATGGGCTCAGCTCCAAAGGACTCTTTCTCTTCATTTAAATTAGCAGTGCCTAAATACCAGGCCTTTAGGGAGTTACAATTACACAATCTAATTGTCTGAAACACAGCATGAGCCTTCTTACAGAATCTGCACTTATGTGTAGAAACTTGTTGGACTATAAGAGTCATCCATCTTAGTTTGACAGAAAGGTATTTGCTCTCGAAGTTTTATTTATTTTTATTTTCTTTGACGGGTTGAGGTTTTAGTATAACGCATTATTGTTGTCTTCTGCTTTTCTCTCCTTTGTATGAGTAAACTCGGATGATCTTAAATGACAGCGAGTACATGATGTCACTTCCATGGATGTGGGCTACCAATTGCTATGCTTACTAATGGTATAAAGCTAAGTCTGTGTTGTATCGGATAAAGATATAATGATTACTCAATCCTCTCCTGTTTTATATCTCCAGAAATGGAGTAATTCATAATAAACGTCAGAAATGATGTAGGGGTTGATTGTTTTATATAAATCTAAGTCATGCTGTTTACATTAGGCCCATTTAGTGATTTACTATGTATACTTATGCTGTACCATGAAAAGCAGCAAAAAACAAAAAAAAAAGCACTTAAAACTGGGTGCCACCCATCCTGTAAATGGTTTAAGTGTGATCCACTGATTTGCTGTCGTAGTCATGTAACAATGTGGTTAGATGCACATCCATGACTGATGCAAATAATCTCAAATAATTCCGTAAGGGTGCAAATACTTTCACTGTCTTCTAAGTTTGAATATTTAATTTTAAAATAATGACAAATACCAACCAACCAACCAACAAACAAATACACAGATGAACAGAAATACCCTTTATAAATACTATCTTAATTAAAAAAAAAAAATTAGATTTACAAAAATGTAAGTGAAGTAAAAACATTTAATGCCAAGCTGAAATATAAAATTACATTTAACATGTATTCTTAACACAAATGACAATAAACTGAAATTCAGAAATACTGCATGTAACAAATCATAAAAGAAACATTTATAAAAATAAAACTGATCAGTGCAAGCAGAATGTGAGGAGTGACTTTGCTCCACTACATTCGTTGAATTTGCATGAAAAAATTTTGCGGCGTGAGCAGCCTTTGCTTTAAGAAATACTACTACAGTACAATAAAAAGTTAGTTTAAGGATAAAAAAAAAATCAAGTTCTGTTTGGTGATATATGTGATGATGTAAGTTAAAGGAAAGATCCACTCTAAAAGTGGTTATGCACAAAAGTTTTTCCTTCATTTAACATATTAGTTTATTTGGAGACAACTCCACCAGAGGGCTAGATAACTTTTTCACACCAACAATATGTACCGCCTTTGAGAAAGAGTGTAACTTATTTGGCTTTATGACTTCTTCTTTAGTGGGAAATCTTACTCCATAGGTGTCGCTATTGCTTGATCCACCTACACATAAAAGCTAAGGGCCGGGGTGCAACAAGCTCAAGCACATTCTCAGAAGGATTTTCAAAGAAACTAACAAACTGAAGTGGGCGTAGCGCATAGAGTCAGTTAAAGGAAAGTGTACTCAACCAAATGTTACATTAGAAAACTTCATTACATTTCTGGCAGCAGTGCCCATGGGGCTTGGCAGATGGTGGGGATTGGCTGTCAGTGGTGTGGAGTGGTTGACTTTCCCTCCCCTTTATGTTTTCAGCAGTACGTGAGTCTGTTCAAAGAAAATATAAAGAAACTGAACTCAAAGTGATAATTTTAGGCTTGATGTGACTGCAGGACAGAACTTACCCTTGTTTTGGTAGACATATTGACTTGAAACACTAGAAAATAAAAAACAACATTTCTTTAACATTGGTTCTGATACATCAAGTATCCCAGTAAACCATGACAATGAGCCAGCACACACAAAGCAGGAGCCTAGAAGTGTTTCACCTAAATCATTATTCTTGATCTATTATCAGCATCAGATGATAAACAAGCTATAGTCACAGTTCAAACCACTTTTCTAGACACATCAAGGTAATTGGCTGATTATTTAGTGAACGATGTGCCAATGGGTGACTGGCTGACTTAAATGAGGAACGCACAGTGATGTGGTCAGGTTTTGCTTCCATTGCAACTCTAATTTCCTACCTCAGCAGAATCAGTCACAAAGAGCCATATGGTGTCATTAATAGTTCTTTGGTGATACTCTATAGGGCTATTATCCGATTTAAAGAACACTGAGGACCCAGGACTTACTGTATACAAAACAAGGAAGTGTACACACCACTAAGATATCCTCCAGAGTTTCATGGTTGGAGCCAAGAGTAAAAAACCCCCCCAAAACAGTAATATATAACGCTTATGTGATTTATGAGAGCTATATTTATCACGTTGATATAAACAATTCAACTATTACCAGCTTCCGCATTATTCCAGCAATTCATTCATGTCAGCAGACCCAACAATCCCCAGCCTCGCTCTACACCACCAACCCCAAACCAAACTACCTCTCCCTGTGCTTCTGCTCATATGACTTTCAATTGAGACTTCTCCAAGGAAATAAGAGGAAAGGGGGACATTTCTCAACTCATCCACATGCAGTAAGTGATGATGCTGCGATGTATCACACATTGATCTGAGGCATTTGGGAGAGCGGAGCGTATTAAGAAGGGAGTGCAGTAGACTAATGGGCCTGACTGGGAGACAAATTGGGCCAGACACACAGCAACACAGCCCCAGGAAATATGGGGGCTTGCATCACTTTTATTGCTTTAATGCATTTTAGTGTTAACTGTGAAATTGAACCTCAAATTACCTACCATCCATTTGTTTTTTCTGGGTTTTTGTTGTTGTTGTTGTCCTCTTATCTGCAGAAGGTGTAACAAAAATATTGCAAATGCTGAACTAGCAAGTTTCTCAGTTTTTCTTTTGAAGCAGGTGGCTTATTTAAAATAGGTGGCTTTAATATTACGTAAAAGTTAAAGTCTAATACAATCAAGAAAGGATCTTTTGTATTTTCTTACAGATAACAGCATTACGGGAAAAGGCAATGTATATGACTCATGCATATTTTTAGGTGATTACATTTACGAAAATTAAACAAGAGAACGAAAACAGTAATACAAAATAGTTATAAATCGTGTGTGAATTCCTTGTTAGTGATTTCATCTTGTCTTTAGAGGATCAATGATCTTTAAAAATGTGTTAGTCTACAACTTTTTAATGCTCTGTTTAAGTCAAGCAGTCAGTCTCAGGTGCAGATGCTAGGGCATCTTTCTCCATATTGCAATGGCGTTCACAACTGTTTTGTTTGTGGCAAAGGCATTCTTAACAGGAATTACACCCTCACGTTTACTTCCCTCCCTGCACAGATTTGTTCTTTTTGTTGCAGACCCGATGGCTGCTTCCCTCATTAACTATGGCCAGCGAGAGCCTGTGAGGCATGCAAGGGTGAGCTATAAGCCTAGTACCACCAAACAGTAAGCCAACATCAAACAAAGAGCAAGAGTTTAGTAAGACGCATGCCAGAGCTGAGGAATGAGGTGAATGAGAGACTGAGGCTAGCTCTGGATCATAACAACTCAATCTTATTCCCAGGCTGAAATAAAATGGAAACTAGACTGAACTTATTTTTAAATTATTAAACTAACCGAAATCAAATTAAAAATATAGTTACATATATACAGAATTCTTTGGTGTCATATTTAAATGCACTAGGTAAGCATTACAATACTACTATTGCTACTACTACTACTACTAATAATAATACATGGGTGTATATGAAACTAATCAATTGAAAACAAAATGGAACAAACTTGTGACTTATTCTGGTAGATTGGCCCATAAAGGACTGCAAAGAAGGTACTTAAAATAACAAACTTAAGAGAAAAGGTTGCACATATAATATTGTATAAAGCATCTAAATAGCATAGACTTGTGTGATGATTGGATTCAGTGCAAATATTTTATGTGACTTGAGGTTATAGTCTTATAAAAATCATATGCTTAATAGCTCCCCCTATAGACAGTGAGTGAGGGAGTAAGCTCAAGGCCACGCAGTGCCAGAGTGTTTCTGTCATGAAAATCTGTAATAGTTAAATTTCTTTAAGGTAGAATCTGCCAAATGCAAGCTATCAACCTTTAAGGCTCTCAAAATTATGAGAGAAGAAGCACACATACGTTACACGAGCAAACAAGCCGCACACCCGAGGAGTCAATCATAAAATAAACAGAAGAAATCTAGTGAAAATTTGCAGATAGAAAAACTGTCACCGGGATGATTCTCACCACAAAGAAAGAGAGAAAGACAAGTGAAGGGATCTTTGAAACCTTAGGTAAATAAGAGGAATCAGGCGTTGAACATCCAGGTAATAACTGATGTTATGACTTGGCATTTGCTCTGACATGCATTTGAGACAGGAACATTAAAAGATACCCACCATTTGACAGGTATCACAGTTCCCTCAGGCAAGAAGGATTCTCATTTTGATGAGTGTGTCAGTCACAGTGAAGCCTGTCGACAAGCCAGATCTCAAGCACTGACGTTCAGGAACAGCTCTTGCCTCAAAAATTACAAATGGAATATTTGAACAGCCGTGTGAAGGAAAACTGATTATGGCTAAACTGCAAAATGTTTTGTACTAGAACCAGCATTTCGGAACATACAAACCTTTTTCAGCACGTGACCGTTATTCTGGTCATCGCATAAGTAGTTTTCCATTCATGATGCACTGGATATCTTTTCTGCTTGCCTCATTCTTAGAAATAACAGTGCGGAAAAGCATTGATCTGAAGCGTGGCATAAGCCAGTGCTTCCAGTGTACATAAACTCAATACTCAGCAGAGAGCAAATGTACAAATTCCCAAAATGGATCATTCATAATCAACTTCAGTGAATTAGTTGTGACTGAAGTTGACAGGGCTGCGGAGAGATGGTGGACGACATGGGGTTTTAAATGCCATGCTCAGCTCCAAGTGTGAATAGTCGCTCTGTATGCATTTTTCACTCCAGCATGTGCCATGTTCAGTATATGACACTCACACTGATTTACTACACTCTCCCAGCTAAATAATTTACAGGGATATGGCTCTGTGTGCTTTTAATGGTTGTTGTATAGACCCGGTTGCCTTTAAAATGTTCCACAGGCAAGCCGCCATATGCTTGGATGGATGGGAGACCTCTCGGCACTGATTAATAAGCTGCTCGGTACTTCACTCCAAACAGGGTGTCAGGAAGCACTGCATAACCGGGAGCAGCCGAGGCACAGCTGAATGTGCTGTGTGCTTTGTATGCATTTGTGAATAGACCTCAGTTCCACAGGTAATACCGGTGACGTGATGAATTGCATATAAAAAATAGAGTTCTGCTAAATTTTGATGTGCGATTTACCCTCACTGCTCATAATGGCAAGTGTTTTATGAAATATGAATGGGTTGGGTTTTTTTTTTTTTTTGGCAAACATTTGTATTTGCTGGCCTAAACGCAAATCAAAAGCTATTGTTCTTTTAGATTTTATTCTTTGTTAATGTTTAATGTCTCTGGGTGTTCACTGAAATTGAGCATATTCTTTTGGATAAAGAGAGCTGATATGTGAGCAGTTTGTCATCCAGGTGTTTACTTTGGAGCAACTTTTGATTATGCTTTCTGATCTGAGCCATCCATTCTTTTGATGGCTGTACACTTGTTTCAACTCACATTAGTGCCTGTGCCTGTGTGTGTGTATGTGTGTGGGGTGGGGGTGGGGGGTGGGTGGGGGGTCTGATGAGGTCTTGAATTTGATCTCATTTAAAGCCTGCGTCAAAATGGCAAAAAACAAACAAATAAAAAAAAAAGTTAGCTCAGTTTCGGGCAATTCAGTACTAACCTTAAACTTTATGGGAGTTCAGTTTTAGTCAATTACCTAATGTGGATCTCTCAGGAATCCTGTGACATAAAAATGTTTGAGAACCAGTGCTTTAGACAGTGCAAAACTGCAGGGAGGCAGCCAGCATTTTCCAGTTCAGAGCTCAGCACAGCCCAGCATGCTTTCGACAGGTTGAGTGCCTACATGCTTTCACTCTGGAACGAACAAACAATATCCCCTTGTTCCTGGCAAAAAAAGAAAGAGAATCAATGTGACAGCTGTGAACAAATATGAAGATGATGGCAAAGTCAGCCATGTGAAATGCAAAATGTTTTTTTTTTTCCCCCCCTCAAATCGCGTGAACTTCAAAGCTGTAATTGCTAATTTGATCCATGAGCTGTGTGGTACAGTGTCTCATGCTAAAGTGCTCTATTGTCTGTCAGCGCATCGGTTAGAAGTTTGAAATGATCACTTGTAAGGAAAGAGAGCATAGAACGCATCCTGCTGACTTTACTGTAGCTATTTTCTCAGCCATGGAGACACCACAAAACTGCTTTAAATTAATAACAATTAGTATTGGAGCCGTCAGCCATTTGTTTAATCATATATATACATCTCTTCTAAGTGAACACTGAGGAAAAACACCTTTTTATTCCTATCTGTAACATTTATGTCAACATGCAGTAACTGTTTATATAAAATTAAAAAAAACTGTATTTAAGAAGATTTATTGAATCCTACAGTACCATAATGTGCTGACATGTGGCAACTAAAATGCAAAATCTTGGCAATGCTCTTCATTTACCTTTGAGTATTTGTCCCAAAAATAAAATATACACATACAGTAATGTGTGCTCACACTTGACACTGTCTTGTGTCTCCCTCCCTCTTTACACACACACACACACACACACACACACACACACAC
>JASGAU010404692.1:0-22172 GCA_030220045.1 Australoheros facetus | reverse complement strand
ACTTGGTCAGCAACAATACCTGAGTATTGTTGCTGACCAAGTCCAGCCCTTTGTGATCACAGTCTTGTGATATTAACCTAACTCCACTAACTGCATGTCTTTGGACTGTGAGAGAAACCGGAGTACCTGAAGAAAACCCATGCGAACAGGGGGAGAACATGCAAACTCCACACAGAAAGGCAATGGCCAAGGTGGATTTGAACCCAGACCTTCTAGCTGTGAGGCAACAGTGCTAACCACCAGGTCAAACTGCTGCCCCTTATTTGTCTTTATGGTTTAAATTATTTGTTTTAAACATGCTCCTACATAAACCTGAAGATGCATATTATGTTGGCAAGTAACATAATGTTTATAAGATAATCAGACAGTGTGTTTCACTGTTTACAATGCTGTGAAAGAGACTTCTTGTGGCTTGTTCCACACCATTTATGCAGCTCTGTAGACATCTGCTGTTTTCATTCTCTTCACCATGGAGGTGAAGAGGCTATGTGCGTTCCTTCGTGTTGTTTACATAAAGCATCTATCAGCTCTGGTTTGTTCTCCAAGCCTTGCTGTATCATATTATGTTTTGACAGGAGTGTTCACAAAAATCCTCCTGTCTCTCAGATAGTGGCAAAGACTTTTTTTTAATAAATAAGTCTGCAGGTATTGTCTTTAAAGTGTTGTAAATTATTTATTTATCTGTTATTATCTGCCGTATTGTCAGCACTTGCTCCTTCATATCTTATTCATATTCACAAACACAATGACTTGGCAGCTGCTTGTTTAGAGGAGTTCATTAATCCGCGGCAGGGCAGTTCCTGTAAAATTGAAGGGATCCAGGGCATCTTGCCACAGTCTGCTACCTTTAGCTCTCCTCCCCTTTCCTCTCCTTTGTTGCCCTTGCTCTCAGTGGGTGGCAGTCACGAAGTGGCTGCTCATGAATGACCACAGCCATATTGACAGTGTCTGCGCCAAGGGACAGACCCCATGTCCTTAGTTCAAACACACAGCACACACTAACGCACTCATGCACAACACACTCACACATGGATAGTCAGGGTATGCCATGCTGTGGGGAGGTGCAACCCAGCTGGTCAGATTGGAGCTGAACTGAGATGGCCCATCTTCTGCTCTCTGCAGGTTTCCACCATACATGATTTAACCTTTTATTTTTATTTTGTTACATAGTATTTCTCTACCCACACATTTATCTCTGTCTCTTTCGTTTTTGTCACACGTGGGTGTGCAAATATCATTTTATGATTTGATTATGTTAATGGTACTACTGCATTTCTCATAGGCAGCTCAAAATCATAAAGTGATCAATATCCCTGAGATACAAACAACAGTCCAGACGAGATGTCTTTATTGTGCACACAATGGTAAAGCTACTCAGACATTCTGCTATGCCTTTAATCAGTCGTTGCCTTTGAATCCTCAACCTTGAATTTTAGCACCGCGTAGAATGAATAGCAGATAGAATGATACTTCATCATTGCATGCTTCTTCTTTTGTCTTCCGTTGTGTTTTGCACTCCCTCTAGTCTGAACTCCGTTCTTCTCCATCTGCACCTCTCCACAACTCAGCAGTGCAGCTGACTCCCCCTTTCTTTGCATTACATCAACAGCCAACTAAAATATTGATGAACCCCATCTGACCCACATCGCTGTGTCAGCAGCTTCTTTAACATTCCTCCACAGATGCAGTGTGCTCATCTGCTTATTGATGTGCGCCCATGCTGGACACACATGATCCCCATGTGCTGTCTGGCGCCAGCTGTTTCTCACCCTCGTGTGGGTTGAAAATCAGATCAAACCATGATGTTGACCTTACTCCCTACACAGACGGACCCTTTAATCCCACTACATGCACACACAGGGATCATACACTGATGTGAGCTGAGGGACTGGTGCCCCAGACAGCAATCAGTCATACCTTCTGCAACCATCCTAGTAACTTAGAGAAAGATGGAATGTCCTGAGTAATTTCCCAGTGTTTGGGTTGAATAATTTCTTATTCTTTTTTTTCTTACTATTACATAAAGAAGGCAAACGGGCCCAACAGATTTCATTCTGTTTGCCCTTAATGAACCATATGTCTCTCTAACGCCTTCACTTTTGTGTCAGGGGACATTTTTGTATTAAAATTCTGTATTATGCTCAATTACATGTTTCTCTGAAGTAAAAGAAAAGAAGAGTTGTATACTGTACTGTATGTGTTGCTGTGGTTGTGAGATCACACATGAACAGAACTGAACCACAGGGTTTTACAGCATGGAAAATATGGCCAACATATAGTCTTTTGCCTTCACAGCCTTAAATAGGTTTTATGTTGTGCCTGAGGCATTTACTTTATAGAAACCTGATCTCTGAGCGGCATCGCTTCCGATGTGGTTGTCATTCTTTCCCCATGTGACTTGGACTAAGAGTGATAACTGCATCCACTATGTCCTGTCTGTCTTCCTGCAGCACATAAAACACCAATCATCTGCTTCCTTCTTCTCACATAGGGTCCAGTAAACATAACACATACAGCACTGCAGATGAATAACTACTAATTTTTGTAAGAAAAGTTATTGCATTTTCTTGTATTATTTAGTTCAACATGTTAAAGAAACTGTAACCTATGACAATAAGAGTTAACCACAAAATTTCTGAAGAAGTGTGACAGTGCTGCTATTGCTACTTGATATCAAGCAGATATTATACATTGATTGATGCACCCTGAATTCAGAGTCTCATCACAATGAGTGGGAGTCACTTTGAATGAAAGGGTGCAAATTGTGAACTTTTTCATTTTTTACTTGTGTGGTGTAGGAAAAGCTCAGTTTTTTTTCCAGTATGACTTGTAATTTTAAAGCAGAGTCTTTTATTTATTTTTAATCTCTCAGAACCCCTTTCTGCCTGATATTCAGACAAGTGTTTAGTCAGATGCAGCTAGCAATTTAATGACTAATCACAGCAGAGAAGCCCTCCAGCTGATCCAATCCACTGCCAATAAGTGGCAGTCCTGATGGGTATTTTTCTAAGGCTGGACTCCAATCAGCAAATCACTGGTGTCTGTGGAAGACAACGCCTGCACTTTTATGTACAGCAGACTAAAGTAAATAGAGGCAGACCAGGAGCGGCTCTCAAACATGATCACCTCTTGAGAAGTACTATCAAAAAAATGAGTTTTTTATGTACTTATTGTGTATTATATAGGAGTTGTTGCACGCTAAAGATAACCCCCCTGCTTTAGCCTTTAAAAATATTTTTTAGAGTGCAAATAATGAAAGTCAGTATGAAGTTTTGTGGGTTCCCTCTGCACTGTGAGGGGACTTTATTGCCGTAAGACTGAAGAGGAACCTGTAGACATGAAGTGAACCTGAAATCACTTTTTTCATAATACTTCAGGGGTTAAAAATTTTAAACCTATGATATTTTACATGAGCGTGCAAAGATTTCTTTAAAAACACACTTGTTGTAAACCAAAGAAACTTGCAAAAATTACCTTAAATTTTCATCCATATATTTTCTCTATAGCTTTATGAAAACATTTTTGCAATATTTGGAAAGGTGCCGTTTGAAAAGTAGAACTACAGAAAGTCAACATACTTCTTGAAGACCCTCCAGTAAAGTTTAATTAACATAGACCCAGCAAATCAATAACCAAGCACTGAATTCCCAGTGAACTGGATAAGATATAGCTAACATTTCATCTTTTTCAGACAGTTATGACTCTCTTAAATATTACATAAAGGTGGACACTGGTGGATGCTAGCTATTTTATTCCTTTGATCAACATTATCAGAACTCTGTGTCAGTCTTGATATATCTGCAGTGCTGTTCGGGGATTCATATATCGTCCGGCTACAGACATCACAGGCATTTGACCCTTCTGAGATGGCCTTTATTGAACAGGACTTTACTGCACTCTGATACTACGTTGCATTTCAATCGTGGGAGACACTTTCTGATCTAAATGCTAATGTAGTATCCTGTAATCGGAGTATGCTCACTTTACTTGTAAAGCCCTGTCCGTCTCTTGTGTCCCACCTTATCTCCCCCTGCTCTGAAAGATGTGTTTGCAGGAATTAAGTTTAGATTGAGGTTTGACTACAGGATTGGCTGCTGTGGCGTTGTGTGTATTTAATTTTATAGGGTCTGTGAGTGAGTGTGCATGGGCATCCTGTGTTCACCTCTATGTTCGCTGGTTTAAAGATATGTCACAACTGCTGCTTTTTCTCTCAAACCCTCACAAGAGCTACAAAAACCTGTCTTTAGTACTCAGCAGATGGTTCCTCACAGTGTCTCTGTCTAGGGTTTTTCTACTTGACAAGATAAATAAACAGAAATTTTAAGACATATGTCAAATGGAGCAGTAGCTTAAACATGATCACCTCTCAAAAAGTGTACATGACTCAGTAACACCAACTTGATCCCTTTAACTTTAAGAAACAGTGCTTGATTCTTTAGATGTAGTGCCATTATCAAGAAACCTCACATGCTATTACAGTGGGGCCTCAAGGGGAGCGTAATGTCATAAATTCCTAATTAATACCCTTTCCAGACACCTTTTATTGACTTCCTTGTTCCAAATCACCCAAGAATGACTGAAGAATGATGCTACTGTCTGGGCAGCGTGTTCTCAGAGGGCAATATTCAGAGCATCATAAAAGGGCAGGGAACTATAAATATCAAACCAGATTGTCATCTGATTTTAATTTGATTTGAGAGATGAGACTGACATCCGAAGTAATAGCTTGTTAGCTCATCTTTACATCACCCTATATCCTTTGTTCAGTCAATGCCAAGTTGTCCTCATCTTGTAGTCAGTTGAAACTGTTACTTTTTATGTTCCTCGAGGTATTTGGTCCTCATAGGATATGCTGTGTTGTCTGTTTGTGTCCAAAGCAACAAGCCTGGCCTTGAGAGGCTCCACTGGCAGTGACATATTGTGTGGGGTGTAACTCTTTGTAGTTTTAATCCTCTCTTTATACCCAGGCCTTGATCATAAATTCACACCGGGGTCATGTCCTGTTACATGTGATTTACTGTATGTCTGCAGGTCTGATATGGTTTCAGATTGACTGATCAAAGGTATGTAGCACTAAATCCTTGTGTAATATGATCAAAGTTAAATTAGAGCCATCAATTGTCTTGTGGCTTTTTTTTTTTTTACCTTGGTTATATCATATAAAAAACAACAGTCGTCCCTTTTGAATTCTTGAATGTAGCTTAATACAGAAGACATCCGTTTACACCCAGCCCTTTGTTTTCGAAAATGTCTCAATTTCTTAATGGTTCAGGGAATGGCATTTTAATGGAGCTACTGTTTTATTTTGGGGATGTTGTCATGAGTGGGATGACCTTGTGACTGTGGTTGTGATTGTCCAAATTCAATTTAAGTTACTGAATCAGATACATTCAGTAGTAATATATCAAAACACCCAAAATGCTTCACCATGAAAGTCGTGATTCTGTTCATTCTGTCTAGTTTTTAATTTTTCTGAGAAGCAAATCAGAATGTTTGGGAACCTGAAAGAAGATTAAATAACAGCTACAGTCGGGTCCATAAATTTGGCTGTATTTCCTAACATGTAATGTAATACTAAGAATTAAAGCTGAAAGTCAGCACTTCGGTCACATCTTGATTGTTTAAAATGCGCTGTGATGGTGAGGCAAAATTGCTACAATTCTATCATTGTCCACATATTTATGGACCTAACTGTATATTTCAAAATAAAACAAAACTTTATTGCATCTTTCTTACAGTTCACAAGATTTAAAGCACATTTAATCCGCAGACTAGTGAATATAACTGAATTCTTTATCATAATAGCCAAAAACACATCAGATTAGCCTGGAGTAAACCTCGCACACTTTTCCAGAGGTGCAGCACGGCCTTATCTCAAATGTCCAAATGTGATTATCTCACATGTGTTGACAGCAACCAGGCTCTTTCATTTTGCCAGATTTGCATGGCTATATTTAATGAATACATGATGGAGAAAACAATTACGCTTTCATTATTGGGTTTATTAATTGATCATTCTGTAACCGGAAAAAAAGAACAATCAACAGAAAAGTTGTTAAGTCCTCTTTATATGAAATTTTAGAAAATCCAAAAGCAGTGCACACAGGCACACACATAGTCATATGTTATGGTATCAAAAACATTCTCAGACTCGCCTTTCATACAGAGTACTCTGCCATTTTTCTACAAGCTTCTCAGATAAAGCACAGCTAGAACACACCTTATCAAAAGGCGCTGTTTTTCAGCTCGTAATACAAAGCACTATACTATAACGCGAGCCGGATTGATATCTTAGTATTTCAAATTCTTTCTGTCTTCTTTTTCTGTTGTACATCACTGAACATGCTTCCAGTTTTTGCTGATTTTTGTGGTTTGGATTCAGAATTTATTTTCAGTTATTTTCACGTTCTTTAAAACAGTCATTTATTGTACTGGATGTGCAATAAAGATTTCTCTCAAAAGACTTAATTCACTGATGGAGATACATTTTAATTAGCTGCTAGTTTGGTGATAATGGGCTGATAAAAGAGGTCAGTGAAATTAGTAAGTAATAAAATTGCACAACTGGAGGTGTAAGATAAGGTGACATATAAAAGGAAAATAGGGCCCTCCTTTTAATAACTACTTTCAATATTTAAGAAATAGCCATGGTGACAATTTTGTGACTGAATGACAGGGGAAGATGTTACGAGAATGCGTACATAATTGGGTAAATGTTTGTGAGTGTGGTGCCATAGCCTTGAGTCTGTCCTATAGTTTTTTTGCTGAGTCCTCACCACAAAGCTTTGGAGCAGATTGCCACATATTTCTTGTCCTAAATAATATTTTAATGTAAGAGAATTAAACATGGAGCATGGCAGGGAAAGAGCAGAAACAAGATGCCAAAGAAAATATGCATACAAATCATAAATGTAATGAAGACAACAAAAGTATTTTTCATAGTGTGTGTACAGTGGGTTGCAGTATTTCAGGTTTTTAGTCACATTTTCTACACTGAGATTAGTACACAGTGAAAACTTCAGAGATCACCTGTGCATGCCTTTATTCAGCAGTGTGCTTTTCTCTCTAGTATCAGATTTAATACATAATATGGCTCAATATAGTGTGGCTCAAAGACATTTGAAGTGATTAGTTTAGTATCTGAATTTCCGTTTGCAGAGCCTGTTTGTTGGCCACAGGTCTGAGTCTTTTCTTGACTTTAACACCTGAACACATGCGGCCTCACACCACATGGAGTCAAATGGAGAGCTAGATGAGTATTTACGCAAATGATAATCATTTTTTGTGTTTTTCTACACATTACATTACACACAGATTTCAGGTTTATATGATGGGGTGGTTGTAATAAAGCAGCGGACCACAGGATTTATTGAGAAAATGGCTGCCCCAGCCTTCAAGACCTCACAGTTTTCATCAGTTTCTATAGGAGGGTTTGCCCTTAACATCAGAACATATAGATTCTCCTTCAGTTGCCTCACATTGATCTGAATTGCTGTACTGTTTCCAGAGAGAAATGCATTTGCAAAATCTGCAATTATATTGACCTTTATTTAAATGATATTGCTGCATCTGTATTTCTAAATTAGTGGTATTGTTAGTAGATCACCTCAGAACTTTTCACTTCCATCATTACATTTTTGCCATTGCAGCTTCGTGTTAATTTATCCCACTTAGTAAATCTGGCCAAAGTGTGTTAGTAAGGTATTAGGCCAGAACATTACACCAGAATGGGCTTTAGCATTCTTCAAGTCTCTGGTACTTTACTGGATGAACTGACCATCATTTATAAAAAAAAATCAAAACATGATAATGACGTAGAGTGCTGTCTAGAACATAGAAGATCAGTGTTGGGATCTGGTGGCTATGAAGGCACTGTAATATGTTTCATATAATTTTTATACTCATGAAAACGTTCAATGTCGCCTCTTGTCCTATGAAGTGTTGTAGTCTTAGTGACACCACTCACATCAGCATGGACATTTTTCATGATATGATAAAGATAATCAGTCAGAACAAGTTTGTACTGATTGGCAGTGACCTCTTCCTCTAAAGGGAACCAAAGCATACCATCAAAATGTCCCGCACTTTCCCTCAATATAGAGGTCATGGATTCAGGCTATTAATAACTCATAGCGGAAAAACTCATAGCGGCAAATTGGTGGCAAAATGTCAGGATGTATTAGCCATTTTTGGTCATTTGTTTATGAAAAGTGCAATACATAAGGGAATATCCATTTTATTCAGCTTCATCACTGGGAGGCAAATGTCTGTATTTTAGAGAAGATTTGAATAAAACCCCATAAACAACAAAGGGCATGAAGATATGCATACATTATCTGTAATATTACACACATTGGAGAATAATGCCATAAATTGCTAAGTGGCTTCAGCAACATCATTTTAAGATGATGTCAGTGGCTACAGTTTAAAATTTGGAACTTTCATTGTGCAGGTCTTTATTTATTTAAGTTTTTTTTTTTTTTTCCAATAAATGTACCACCTACTGTTTGTTTGATAAAAGATGTTATTGTGGTGTCGCACATATTATCCTCCTGTTGAGTTTAATAATGCTAGAAAGGCCAACTCTTTACCCATACACAGGAAAATACTTTTCAGTACCATAGGGGGAGAAGGCAATTTTTTAAAATAAAAATTATAATATAAACAATAACATCAATGACACTATGTTAAGTGCAGAAAAACACAATACCATGACTGTAATATGTGGCAAAAATTTAAAGATTCTCTTATTAGTGCAGAAAAACAAAAAAAAGATGATATTCTGTTATCTGAAACAGAGCTCTGCTTCTGGTGACTTGGCACCATATTTTCATTGCTGATCAAATAGAGTTTGGAAAATAAGTTGCCACTGTTTCTGTGTAGTTGCTAGTAGACTTTTCTCAGGTTCAATCTGGGACTTAAAGAGAAACATAACATTTTCTGGACACAAATAACTGTGTTATCCTGTTAGATTAACATTGACTATTAACATTACAAATGGACAGAAGTGGTGATGTTTGCTGCCTAGCTCCAGCAGTAATATTATCATTTTATTATTAGCCATAGCCACTAGCTGCTGTGTTAATGATGACTTAAAAGACAGCTAATGTTCCTGTCAGGTAATTGCTGTTAACAACTATTCAATTCAATTCAATTTTATTTATATAGCACCAAATCACAACAAACAGTTGCCTCAAGGCGCTTTATATTTTAAGGTAAAGACCATACAATAATTACAGAGAAAACCCAACAGTCAAAACAACCCCCTATGAGCAATCACTTGGCAACAGTGGGAAGGGAAAACAGGAAGAAACCTCCAACAGAACCAGGCTCAGGGAGGGACAGTCATCTGCCACGACCGGTTGGGGCTGAGGGGAGAAAGACAGAACAAAAGACACACTGTGGAAGAGAGACAGAGATTAATAATAACGAATAAATGAATGCAGAGTGGGGTATAAGGAGAGTAAAAAGAGGTGAAACTAATGTTAACATGTGTGCCAGCCAAGTTAACATTTATGAAAGCTGTTTAATACTTCAGTGCTGTTGAAACAGGCGCTTTCCTGACCTCTCAATATCCCTCAAAGTGTTGTTCAGTGTTGCGAACATCAATTACTTGAGCTGCTAGTGACGGGAGGGGTTGTGTGCCTGTCTGCAGAGATGCTTTGTGAAATTGTGTCAACTGAAGGAGGTGAAGACTATTGGTATCAAAACTGTTGGTTGCAAATGAGTATACAGTGCAATAAGAATAGTTGTTTACTAATAATTTTGACTACTTCTGTAATAGAGATATTGGTTTACACACTCACGACACTAACCATGAATTGTTTTTTTGTTCATAGCATTTGTCTCATTTTCTTTTGTAAAGCATTGCCTAGGATAGTTCCACAATGGTTCCCTGTGATTGCTAATCTCTTCAGTCCTGGCCTTTGAAACATACATACATATGTTTAAGGAGCTGCCAGATTTACTGAGCACCAGAGAGAATGTTTGAATGCAATCTCATCCCACTCACCCCCTCTATCTAAACCCAGGCTCTCTGCTCTGGTGGAATATTTTTCATCTTCTCTTCAAGCCTCAACTCTTTTGTGTCATCCTACAGATGTCCATTTCTCCAGAGTCTCGAGCTTTGTTGCTTGCTCTGCCCCCTTAACAAAATGCAGAAGCCTCTGAGCAGTAAGTCGATGGCTGAATCTGTGTTCTTGATATGTCCTACTGCATGGCTACTTCAAGAATCAGCAACATATACAATGAGAATCCCAACGAGTTCTGATAGATGTGTGCAATTCCATAGTACAGTATTGATGAAGAATGTGTTTAGTTTGAGTTTTTCTTTTAACGTGTATTCAAAGAGGAAACTTTATGCAACATGTCTGGATTTGGTTGCTATGTTGTTAATGAGTACATCCTAATCATGTTAGGTCTTTCTACAAATGAGTTGAAAGATACTTGAAGGTTTTTATGAGGGCTAACTGGTAAAACATTAATCTTAAGTTCCTTCAGTCCCTGATCATGCTGTAATCTTTCACTTATTAATTTTGTTACAAAAATATGTCAAAATCTTAACTGCTTGAAAAGCATGCACAATCACAAGTCAGAGGAAAAAATAATTTTTTATAATTTTTTATGTGTTCCGTTTCATAAGCTTTATTTTATATCATTTACATTATATCACACTCAATATTTTTAGTAATCAATTGTCTGACATTTTAGAAATATGGTTACTGGTTTTGTTGCCAAGTCAAATGAGAAAACCAAAGCTAAAAAGCCTTTGAAAGTAGTATCAATCTTCTCTAGGTCTCAAAAAGAACACCCGTGATCATATTTTCAAAAAGTTTGTTTCCATCAATACTGCAGAACTGAGTATTATTTAATATTTTTCAAATTTTTGGAAAGGCAGATGCACATTTTTCAGTGCAGTTGAGGTTTATTATTTATGGTAACATTTAGAAAATAATTAAGTAATAGTTAATAAATTTCCTATAATTACTCAGTACTTGTTTATTGACATTTTGCAGACCCTAGAGCGCTAACCATGTGACAAGTGTCCATCACTTTGGACATCATGGTGACAATGTATGGTCAAAAGAACAAGGCCCCAGTCACATGGCCCTACTGATCTGAGATTGGTCTGCAACCATTTGGCAACCACCAGTTCTGAGGGAAAAATGAGTATTTCCTTGTCCGGTTGTGAGTAATTAGTGAGGTTTGATGCCAGTTGCTGGGAAAATGTTTGCTAAAGCCTCAGTCATGCAGGTCTACAGACCTTGGCAACCACCTGTCACTAGGAAAAAATGTGTATCCCCCAGTCAGTTGGCAAAAACCTTCTTGTGATTGGTTTGGTTGCTAGTATATTGCTGGGATTGTAGTTTGAATGGAAGTGAGGAACTTGTCCACAAAAACTGCCTAGCCCAGCTACTCTCCGAGCTGGTGGAAAAAAGTTGATTCTTAGACTTCATAAGAACAATTATACTGTTATATTTCCTGTTCTCCAGATAATAAAAATTCTCACACTCAAATGGACAGACAGATAATTATCTTGTGCATGTTGCAATTATCTTGTATTATAATTGACAGTTACCATCCATGCTGTACTTTGAGGATCCTGAACCTTTCGAGCTTTGCTATTTGGCTGTGTGGAACACTTTCTAATCAAAGCTCTATAATATCTGTTAGCTTAGTGTGTGAATCAGCAGGGCTCTTCTACGTTTCACCCTGGCTTTGCATTGGAAAGGGTTCAGCATCTTAAAGCCAATATCCCCTTTCCATGCTTGAGATGGTGCCATAATTCCAGAGCCTGGCTGTTGCCAGTTAATTGGGGGTCCCCTTACATGGATGTGGGGAGTGCAGTGATGATTAACAGAGTAAAAGTATGACCAAACTCTTGCTCAGTACTGTCGCCACCACCCACATGATATGCAGTAATAGCTCCGGTGGAGATTGGCTGCTATTTCAAGCTAGTTTTTTTTTTTTTTTAGTATGATAAATAACTCCCAGACATATTTAACTAGTTTATTTATGGCAACATTAATCAATGAAGTTAAAGACTACAGATTAAAGCCATGTGAGAAGCTTCACTGGCATGTGTGACATCGCCGGTGTTAGTGTCATCAGCATAGTGACAGTCAAACCTTTTCATATGCAAAAGAGACTGCCAGAAATTTCCACCTCACAGCACTTAACCCTGCTATTCCACAACGCTTTACTCATCTACAATTTTCTTCATATTTGATTTTTGTTTGTGTGTGTGTGTTTGTTGTTCTATGGCCTCTCAATTCCCCCAATGGATATAAAATTGCTGAACATGTATAGTCAACGCAGCCACAGTGATGGGCTTAATAAAGACACGGGGAGCAAAGAGGAGGAGCTGTGGTCTGGCTGCAGCTGCTGCATTGGTTGCCGGCTCAGCAGCGGGGAGGGACTGAGTGAGGGAGTGAGAGAGAGCAAGAGGGAGCAGGCAAGCGGGAGGGAGAGAGAATTGGGGGAGGAGGTGAGTGCTCTTGTTGGGAGATAGGGAATGCCCGTTAGTTGCGTCTGCCGATAATAGCACATCAGCCAGTGCACTCCTATTGGGAGAGCAGAGCACAGGCAGAGCAGAAGACTGAGCTGCTGAGCAAAGGATGGTACACTAGAGTAGACAGGCACACTCCAAAAGAGCGATACTGGCACAATCAGAAAGAAACAGAGTGAGAGAGACCTAGGGAAGAGAGAGCGCATCAGCACACGCAGAGAAGAGGAGGACTGAAAAGGCACGGGGCAGTGGATAGAGGAAAGGAGAGACAGGAGGGAATCAAAGTTACCAGGTCAGCAAGAGAACGTGGAAGTGGAGCAGCTGAGACTCTCTGGGGGCTCACTCCCACTGGAGCAGCCGGGCACAGCATTAAGCAGCACAGGAGGAGAGTGATATTACAGGAGAGGATAGAACAAGTGCTATAACTTCTTCACATAAAGACAGTCCTGTCATAAGGCAAGGGTAATGCTCCTCACAGGAACCTTCTGCACAGCTACTTTAAGATTATCACAGCAAGAAAGCTTCACCAAGCAGAGGACACTTAAACCTGCCAGAGGTGCCTGAGCAGTTCAGTTCAGCTCACTTCTACACAGGAGACTTTTTCATCCATCTGTTTGGTTTGAGGTGGATGTGGTATTACTGTGTGGATTTTATCTTTTATTGCTTCAGAGTGTGAAGCAGTGAAGATTTGGAGGGCAAGTTGTTCTGTCCTGTCATCTCTGAGACTATGGTAGACTGTGTGTCAGAGAGCCCTTCATCAGCAGCTGCAGCCCTAGAGTATGGAGAAGTCCAGCAGTGAGGAGTCAGCCATTCACCGTAGCCCTTCTGTAGACAGCCGTGAATCCGATTTTGCTCAAGCCTCCACGTCTGGCCGCCCATTCGGTGGCCGCGGCTTCACTGCCGGTGCTTTCTACGGCTCCACGGGGCCACGCAAAAACACACAGCAGGGGCAGACTGGAGCTGGAGCTGGAGCTGCAGCTGACGCCAGTGCAGGAGACAAGACTAACAACAAGTACAGCTCACCTAAAGGCAGCAAATACATAGTCTTTTACCTGGATCTATCCTTTGTGTTCCTTTTAGAATTCAAGAAGTGCAACATGGCAAGAGGCTGCCTCTGCTGCTTGAAGTATATGATGTTCATCTTCAATCTCATCTTCTGGGTAAGTGGCTCATTATTTTGTTAGTGTTTTTCTCCTCATACTTGTCCATATTGATGCGATTGGTGCAAATGCTGAGCATCTTAAAAGATGATGCTGACAAAGTCATTCTGGCTTGCGTGATTCACTGCTTGATTAGCCATATCATATGTATGTGATAAGTTATTCAAAATGTTAATCAGGAGACATTACTTTATGACAAAATGATGGTTGTTGGGGCAGTCATGCATCTATAATTACATCAGGGTGTTTATGCCTGTTCCCCTCTCTGCATGTTGCTATTCCTGGATATCATGACAGTGTCAGTGGCATTGCACCAGGTCCCCTTTTGTATTTTTTTTTCTTTTGGTTAGGGTGGGGGTTGGTGGGACAAGGTCCCAGGGATCAGTAAGGTCAGTCTTTCAGATGGTTACATGATTTACAGTGAACATGAAGCTGCAATGCTACTTTTGGTATGCAAGGGAAAGACTATATCCTCCTTCAGGGTAGTTACATAGATGAGCTGCACAATAATGGCATAAGGATATTAGCTGAGGTGGTCAGCGACAGTCTAAATTGATCGTCATTACTCTTGACTTAAGTTGTGATCAATTGTAGATTAATCAAAGGAATTTATTGTAATAAACAAATAAATTGTAATAATCACACCCAACCCCTGCAATATAACTAGAATTGTAGTGTTTACAGTAACAACAGAGGGAGAAAAGGAATTATGCATATAGATTTCATCCAGAGAAACCTGGCCAGCATGTGGTGGTCTCCGCTGTGTACCCATGCATGGGCATTTAAAGTAAAAGTGGGCATCCCTTGAATGTTTACAGACTGGATTATCGGGCTTATGGGTTATGGGGCCAAGTCTTTTGTGTGGATGCAGCGAAGCATGAAGCGTAAAAACATCTCAACACTGGGGACCCAACTCACGCCCACCATGTCATGTGGGTTGATAGCACAGCTTACTGGGGCAACAAAGTGGGCATTAACTAGAGGCCAGCTGTGAATGAGCCAGCATTAAAAAAAAAATGTACACGCAAATATATATGCAGTCACGCACCATACAAACAGAAATCTACCTCACTGTCAAATTCATGTGTAAAAAAACCAGACAGCTCAGATCTTTCTTTATCTTGAAGGTAGTCCCTTCATTTCAGTCTGAAATCATGTGCCAGTCTGTAGAGGCAGGCACAATAGTGATTGCCAAAGGCATACATTCCCAACTAAATGATGTTAATATTTGTTTAAGGGAATGAGAGGGTTAAAAAAGCCGATGATGGATTCATTAATGCAGACACTGACTTACCTTGATGTGAGCACCCATTCTCAGCTCAGTCAGTATGCTCTACTCTTGACTACTACTGTTGGAGTTAAGGGTGGAATTTTAAAGCAGTTTTCTAAATTGATTTTCGGGTGCAAGAATGATCGATCAGCTGTTTTTCATTGCTACATAATCCATGCTTTTCCATGCTAAAAGCTTTATTGAAGCAGATGAAGGGAGCTAATTTCATGACATAACATTAGTAAATACTATATGTAATTAATTTTAAAAATTAAACAAGCAAATTGTTGAAATTGTAACCTGGCTAGTGACACAAAATGCCATTTGAATTGCTGCTCTTGTTCCCTTAGATCTTATTAAATAATAGCCAATTAAGTTTAAATTATGAAATGTTACAATTTGGCACAAATTACAGGCTTTTCAGGGAACTCATTAAATCAAACTAAAAGTACACTGCACAAGTTTAACCTATTCTTATTTTACCAAAAATGCTATACATAACTCATGCCTTAACAGTGACTTTCCTGATCTGTGTGTTAGTGGTTTTTACTAGAGAAAATATGCATATTTCATAAACAAACCCCAGACACAAGAAGTCATGTTTGTAATAATAATTTGTTTACAATTTGTGAATTTGCATTACTTATGAGTATTTCTTGGAATTTTAGCTGAATGTTATATTTCAAGGCTGCATTAGACTTTACATTAACACAGGGGCAGTGTCAGCTGTATATCAGTTCCAGCCTGCTGAAGTCAAATATGCTCAAAAGCTGCCTGAGTACATCAGTGAAGGTCAACCTTAGCTGAAGTCGTATTTACCAGGTCCTTATGACCACGTCACAGGGGATATGTATGAAAGCGTAGGGTTTTTCCAGGTTCACTTTGTGCTTTGTAAACAGGGAACCCTGCCACTAATAATCGGCTCCTGCACTAAGTAGGTAAAAACCAGACTTTTTATTTCAAGGCTTTTGACCTTAGATTTATGTGAAGCTTAGCTTGTTGACCTTGATGCATTATAGCAACTGTGAGAGCATCCAGAAGCTCTCTCTTCAGTGTGAGATTTGAGGAGTGTCTTCTGTGTGTGTGAGTGCGTGCGTGCATACGTGCGTGCGTGTGTGTGTGTGAACTTAAGTGGCTGTGGACATTCCTCAGCACAACTTATCCCCTGCTGTGAAATAATTGAATTTTTACTCTGATAATGTTGATTTAATGAATGCCCACCATGCGCATTCCCATCTATTGCTGCAGCAGATTGATACACTTGTTTTCCTCCTACCACTCAATCATTTTAATAAGAGTTTAATCAGTGTCTCATGGGAAGAGGGTGGGAGTGAGGATGCAGCATGTGGCTGCAAGGTCTCAGTGTATCTCCATGTGACAGCTTGTCCCTTACTGGTGGCCATTTGATTGGCCTGACAGATTCTGGGACAGCAGTTCACCAATTTGAAGGTTAGTGGAGCTAGAAATAAAAGATTCACTTATCAGTGAAGGGTCAAAATGAGGTTCCCAAGCACTCTGAAACTGAGGGAGGAGGGTGAGAGGTATGATGTATCTCGAGACCCCTGGGACTGCGCTGCTCTGCATCTGACACTTCAGGAATCACATGGTTACTGAAGCTGGTAGAGCGGTGTGCCTCTTAAGTTCTGACATCTCATCTCAGGACTGAAAGCGGAATGGCAAGCTGCAGTAACCTCACACCAGGTGCAGCAGGGGTCTCTTCTTTTTAACTGTGTGCATGAGCACATTTGCTTTGCACACACACACATCCTTGGAAGTGCATTCACCACCCACACACCATCCACTTCACGGAGCTTACAGTGGTAACTTAAAACACAAGGTAAACAGTGACAGGCACTCCAGGCATCTCCATACATTCGCTCATCCTCAGGCCCCCCAGCAGTTGTTCATGACCATCTGGCTTCTCTTCCTTATAAAGGATTAGAAGAGTCTGAGCTGTAGGGGGGAGTTTTGGGCAGATTAGCGCAGTATTGAGTTGTGCGGTTAAGGATTGTGAGCGCAGTTCCTTCTATGCTAAATCCAACATCATCAAAGCAATTGGGCATTGTGGTGTGACAGTGTGTGACAAAGTGTAGGGTTTAGTTGGGAAGGCAATCTGTTGTTCTCTAACACACATGCTCTAAAGGTCTGTTTGACCATCCTGATAAGATGATTGACATTAAGACCTATTGGTGCCAGCCTTGAGAGCATATCAGTGTTTGTATTCTTGCTTGAAGCAAGGATTTCAGCCACCTCTAACTCCACAATGTGTTCTCTAAACTCACAGCAAAACACTCTCATCTCTCCCTAAGGATTTATTCCAACAAATTACAACCAACATTGCTCATAAGCTCATTTTAATTGTTTAAGCTATAGTACGTTGTACAGTAGATCTGAGCTCTGGCATTATCACACCGTATCAAAAGGTAAAGTCTCATTTGATATTCATATTTAAAGGGAAAGTGTCAGTTCAGCAGTCTACAAGCACAAGAGGAGCTGTAGTATCAAAGCTGCTCCTTTGTTAGAGGAGAGAAAACTAGATGTGTTTAGCATTCATAAATTCGTGTGCTTACTTAGGGGACTGCTGCAGGATTTATAAACCATTTGGTCCGCAGCAATAGAAGATTAATATAATCACTGAATTTGACATTTAAGGTTTCAAATATACTCATGATGCTACAAGGAGAAGAGCTATTGATAGACTCCAGGTGGTTTGTTGCTGTGTGCATATAAGTGTGCTGGCATATTTGCATTTGGTTTAGTTGAACTCCATAAATTCACACAAGCTGTCCCTTTGCTTACTCAGACTGGAACCCCATGGGGTTTCAGTCTATGGTGCTAAAGCAATTTGCCTGTTTTTCATTCTTAATATCGGCCCATGAAATGTTCAGTAATCTTTAATGGCTCGAGAGCTTGTATTGTAACAGACTTTTCGTTTTCTTTCTCTTTTTCACAAGTCGCACAGCTGAACTCCATCAGTCACTGCCAGGTGAAACAAGGATTTGGGCACAAGAAAATAGATGAGAGTTGAGTGCACTCTATAAGATGATGAAACAAGCTGTGTATGCTCTCCTGTCACATACATTTCATTATGTTAACCCCCCTGTGAAAGGCTGGATTTTGAATTGGCAGTGAATGTAAAGTGGCAGAATGCAGCATTAATCTTGTCCATCTGTCCTCTTAAATTTTATACCTCCAAATATGGCAAGATAGGGGATCATTGATTTAATCTATACTGTATGTATCATTGGATTTCTGCTGTTCAATTCATCCATTTACATATTTAATAATCCTATGTATCAGGCATTCATAGTGTATAACATGTTTGTATGTCATCATATGTGTCATAGCCAAAATGTGTAGCCTGTGAGCTGATCTTTTAATTTCTCTGTAGCATTTACATAAAGAACATCACATATGCATTTTAATCACTTGGAGTCTTGTAATTAGCATCCCCTGTAGATCCCTGAGCCTTGATTCACACTGGCTGACCTGCTTGGTAAATATCTCCATATGCCTGCCTTTGTCCAGCAGATTGTCTAGGGAGATCACTCTCATTTACACGTCTCTCTCACAGGCTGCTTCGATTTCCCGGCCGTGTTGTGTAGAGCTGCTGAGCTCATTAGCTCTTGTTGCAGATCAACTGGGAAATTGAACTACTGTGTTTCACTCTAGGGGGGCAAGGTAATAGAGCAGGAGATTTTGAGGTGCATTTTACGCTTGGATGCAATAGGTAGGGGGTGCTTTTCCAGGGGAATTGAGATCCTTAACCAATCACTTACTACTGTTTTATAGTGAGAGTCTTCACACTTGATGAGTTGTCGGTGGCTGGTGATTATGACACTAATGAGTAGCTGAAAATGGCAACATTTTATTACAAAGAGTCAACAACCTAAATATGAAATAAACCTACCTCACAAAACATGTGAATGGCATTCTTTTTATACAAAATAGTATAGATTTTTCAGGTCACAGAAATCATTTTGGAAAAATTACATGTAATATTTGATGTTTGCTACTCAGCTAGCTCAAAGCAACAGGGCTGTAGGCAGGGGCGGGCTGGGGTTGAAATTCAGCCCTGGAGCTTGCTTTGCAAAGGCCTTTTATAGAGGTCGAAGTTAGGTCCGGGGATGGGAGCGGAGGGAGCGGGTGGGCAGACTCGGTGATTAAGTGAGGTTTCGGGGTTTGAGGGTGGAGGTGAAGTGAGGTTTGCCAAAGTGTACGAAGGGACGCAGGAAGAAAGCTTTATGTACAGAATACACGGCGACAGCGGAGGATTTCTCTGTCGCTAGACGCTTTATGGGGAAAAAAAACCTCGCTAAGTTGGCAAAACTGAACCCAACCGAGGTCCAGTTGTTTTTCCGGGTTTGTTCCGGCTGTCAGCACTAACCTCGCAAGGTTAGTTCTCGTGAGGCTAGTGACAGAATTCAGTTTGGAGCGGCTCAGGGACACTTTAAAAAAAAAGATTATATTAAAATACGGGAAAATAATAATACGGGAAGACGGCGGGACACAAAGGGTAAAATACGGGAGTTTCCCGGCCAAAACGGGAGACTTGACAGGTATGGGTGTCTCGCCCTTCACCTCTCATGGTGTGCTGGATGGGTTGTTGCGTTTGTAGCCCCTCCTAATGAAAAACGGCTCTCAGTGAAGAGCCAGCTCCGACCGACCATCACTGTCTGCACCTGTGGCCGCGAGGGCTGCAACGCAAGCGCTGCTGTGGGTAAAAAAACAAAACAAATTCTGATCACCGGCCGGTTCGGCCTGGAAACGACCGGCCGTTCGGGAAACGTCCCAAACCTCCCGATGGCCACCACGCCCCTGGCTACAGGTGAAGTTTTAGTCCAGCTGCAACTATTTCAGCTGTTTGGTACTGACTTGTAGAGACAAGCAAACATCGCAGAAACAAGTGACTGAACAGTAGCTGCTAGGCACACAAATTCCAGTTTACTGACTTCCACAATCTTTGATACACACCATTCAGTCTCTTTTCCCTCTTTCATTCACATTAGTATCCCTCACTGTAAACAGAGCCTAGAGACTCTGTAGCTACACTTAACCTATCGCAACTAAAAACTTGTTAATTTCAGATAAGGAAAAAAACACAATCCCATTGCCCAATTTTTGTGTCACCAATGTCACCAGTGGGTTAGTTGTTTCAAATATTGCATAGTTGAGCCTGATGAGATATTGTACCATCGCTTCAGCACATTAAACGCAGATATCATGCTCTCCTAAACACAGTCTAAAGGAGATGTGAACATAAAGAATAGGAGAACAAGGGGAAAAGATGAGTGTCATTAGTTCTGCATACATAAGCAAGAGCTTTTGTAATGACTATGTGCCACATCGTGAACCTCAGGCAGTAGAAAAGGCAGCATCCTTTCTGTGTAGTCAATAATGTGTTAATATTACTGAACTGTGAAACAGAAAATACCATAATAGGTCATGTATTTGGGTTATTGATCGAATAGGTCTTGTCCGTTCTTTTTAGTGTGTTTTATATTTGAAAACAGCCCAAGCAAGGCATCTATTCACTGCGAATGCTATTGAGAACAGCATCAACAAAAGCAAGCCTTTCCATGCAGTTTTACAGCTTTGAATGATTTCACATTTCATAGTGAAATGCAAGGTGGTGCAAAGAGATTGTGTTATCAAGCAAACCATTGTGCAAAACTACAGTAGTCAGACTAAATCTGTGCAGGAAAAAGCACGCAATTGTTGTAGCTTTTCAGCTGCCTTTAAACATTTCACATATCATGTAGTGACAGTTTGTAATACCTATGGACTTGAGGGGTTCGGGATAGAAGCAAGACAATAAACCAGACACTGAGCTTTGTTATTTGAGCCCAGGCCTTTGAAGTGCTGTTGCAGTCACTGTCTGTGAAAAAAGATATCTTAATTTACATTACCTTAATATTGCTTTGTTACACTTTTCCAATAGTGAGTAAAATCTCCTTTTTACTTTAAAGTGGTATTGAGCAATAGTTCTCCAGGCTTTCTGAAGTTCTTTCAAAGCTTTTCTTTGGACATTGGCTCTTTTTCACTCAGTTTTAGTGCAGGCCTTGTACCTCACCATTTTCACAGGGATGTTTTTTGTTTGTTAAGCCACTTAACATTGACGTAGGGATCATTCAAGCATAAAAAAGGCATCTAACTCAAGGGATGAACCAGTATTGTGTCTACATATAACAGAAAACTTAGCAACTTTTAAATAGGATCTTTAGGCCCTTTGTTACTAGCAGCCTGTCCAAAAAAAAAAAACAATTTGTTCCCATTTCCTTAGTCAAAATCTACAAAAAATGCCAAAGATAACACAATTTGACAAATAGTATTTTTGTACCAACAAGATGATTCCCAAAGAGCTATTAACTAAAATAGTTGGCATATCTCAACAGTGCCTGGACATGTGGAAGACAAAAGAAGTGGCAGAACTAAAAAACCCATCTACAGCAGATGAACAGTATCTGAAAGGCATGACATTAAGAAATAGAGAAAAATCCAGCAAAGACCTCATGCAGGATGCAAGAGATGCATCTGTCCTTTCAACTGATCCATGTACTGTTTTCCAAAGCCTCATCAGAAATGGTCTCAGTGGAAGGGTGACTGTTAAGAACCCATTCTAACAATGGAAGACAGGAAGAAAGTGGCAGAGTGAAGAATTCAAATTTGAAGTTTTTGGTTCAAATTGTTCTCGTTACATAACATTGGAGGTCAGAAGAGAGGTACAACAGTGAGTGTCTACAGCCATTTGTGAAACACAGTGGAGGCTCTGCCATGGTTTGGGGCAGTATTTCACCCAGTGGTGCTGGAGATCTTGTCAAAATTGATGGAATTATCAGATTTTGATCCATCATGCAGTATCATCTGAAAATCTGATTGGCAACAGCTTCATTATTCAGCATGATACTGATCCCAAAACTGCCAAAAACACACAATGGGACACTATCAGTCATTGACTGGCCTTCCAAGAGCCCAGACCTCAACATTACTGCAGCAGCGTGGGTTCATCATGAGAGAGAACAGAACAAAATGCAGTCAGCATCCAAAGAAGAGCTTTGAATGTCCTTCAGGAAGCCCAGAGAACTATTTCTGCAGACTACTTAAGAAAATTACAAGAAAGCTGCCTGAGAGAGTTCAGGCTGTTTTTGAAGAAAAAAATGTGGTTGTCTTTCAAGCTTGTTAGAAATGTACAAACTGTTTTTACCTGATATACTGTATTTCCATTTTTTTTTTT
>JASGAU010404689.1:0-11195 GCA_030220045.1 Australoheros facetus | reverse complement strand
TTTTTTTCCATTTTCAAATTCTAACTTTTTTCATTTCCCCGTGTCTTCTTACTGCTCAGTCAGCATATGGATGCATAAACACAGATGAGTAAGTCACAGTTTTCTCAGCTCTCTGGAATCAAAGGGAAGACTTCCATTTATTTTTCATAAATAATGTGGCATTGCACAAGAGTTACTAATCAATTTCAACAAGCCAGGAAAGCAGCCTACTTTTTAAAATTATATGTCCATTGCAATTGCATCTTTCCCATGGTGTGTCTTTTTCCTGTTTCTCTTTTTCCCCTTCACCCCTGGCTGCCCTTCCTGGGCCTGGTTTCTTGCTGTTAAAAGGGAGTGTTTCCTTCCCACTGTTGTCAGGTACTTGCTCATAGGCGGTTGGCTGATAGTTGAGTCTTTACCTTATAATATAAAGCACCTTGAGGTGACTGTTGTTGTGATTTGGCACTATATTAAAAAGATAAATTCAACTGGAAATTGAATTTAAACACTGAAATGAGAAGACATGATAGTAAATAAATACATTGAAAGTACTGCTGGCTTTTATTTTGTTGAATAAAATATGCTTGCCGGAAATCGCACTCTGCATCTTTATGTAATCTAACGATTTGGTAAGTATGCACAGATTTCCACCGTTCCCTGCTCTCAGTGCTGTCTAATAACTCCAGCTTTAAACTGCCTAAAGTTATTCTTAAGCCAGCTTCAAATTGATTTTTTCCCCCCTATTTCTATACACATTTTGATTAGATTTAGGAAACGAAACCACTTGGTTAGGTTCAGAAAAAAGTCAGCCACTTCTTACAAAGGAAAACTTCTCCAGTGTACTCTGCTTTACCATTTTTGTGTACAACTCACACATGACCACATCTCAGCCAGACTGAGCTCCATTCATCAGTGTGACAGTATATGAACTTATGTCTGCCAATTTCATTCAATTAATGACGTCACTGTATAGTCTCNGTGTGTGTGTGTGTGTGTGTGTGTGTGTGTGTGTGTGTGTGTGTAGAATGAAAAACACTGAGACCTGTGTGCTGAGTCTGCTGTTGCCTGGGTCACTCACTGCTGTGTGTGTATATATATATATATATAAAATAGGGGTGGCGTTTGGACCCTGAAGACCAGAGTATGGTCAGAGTTAGAGCCTAACTGCGAAATATTCAGAAATACTGAAATAAAGGATTTTGTATGACCCAAATCGAAAGCTGTTCTTAATTTATATAAATTTCTGAGTTTTATTTTATAATAAAATGCCACATACAGTCACTTTAATTTGGATACGCTCTTCCAAGCGCCCGCTGTCTGTTGTGTTCACTCTCGTATCCTAGCAACGCTGGACTATACCATTTGGTGGTGGGCTCGGTCAAAATGAACGCGTTTTCAATAAATCATAGGTAAACGGAAACATTTTATAAAAGGGAAATACACATCTCTTTGCACATTCAATGACGGTGGCGAGAAGATTTAGCCTTCATTTAATGTGAAGAATTTCTCTTCATCCCTCTTCGATTGAGAACTACGCGGCCCATCACTCTTCCGCTCACAAACGGCGGTCCGCTGAAGAGGTGGGTTTTGAGGTACTTTAACGTTAAGGGTGGATAACAAGCTCGGGATTAACTGCAGGGTTTTTTTTTCTGTGCTTGTGTACGAGCGCATGCACTTCTCGTGTAATTACGCTCATTTTCAAGGGTTAATTAAATAGTTTTTGTTTTTGTTTTTTTTGTGTGTGGGGGGGGTAAAAGAGAGAAAACTACCTTAGCTCCTGGATGTACGACAGACCCTGAACCCCGGAGTTCAACCGTTATTTCAAAGTTTACGTGGACGCTACATAACGTGTTATTTCACAGTTAAAGTAAACTATGTCCTTTAAACATACATGTCTTGTTATCCTGTATTTCTGGGTAAAGGCTAAGAAGTCTTTATAAAAGACGCTGCTGTGCTGAAACAGGTGTTCAGCTAATTAAAGGTAGGCTCGGTCGGACGGATCGTTTTACAGGTACTTTCATACAGCAGCTGTGGAGCAATAAAGTTGCTTATATGGTTGACTAAACAGGACAAGACAGCAATGGACAATTATAACACACTACCTGTAATTATATATATTTATTGGGTTTTGATCAAATAAAATCTATTTCTAAAGGTCCCCTTTATCAAAATGTTTCAAATGTGTTGTTTCTGCCAGAGTCGAAAATGTTGCATACGTGCGCCTTTTATGGTAAAGCTTGGGATACTGAATGATGACTTTGTGTGTCACTTCTGTGCTTCTGTTTGACAGCGATGAAAAACCATTTGAACTGCATAATTATAAATTAGGCCTGTTTTTTCCCTTTTCCACAGCAAATGGAGAACTTCATTCTGTATGAGGAGCTCGGGACAGGCCGCAGCTCTATTGTCTATAAAGGAAGAAGGAAGGGCAATCTCAGCTATGTTGCCATCAAGTGCATCGACAAAACCAAGAGACCTGAGATTACTAACCATGTAGGACAGTGTTTGAAACTTCATGTACTTACTGAGACTTCTGCTGCAGTTGCATTATTTTTACATACCAATAACAGTGTTGTTTTAAACTGCCCAAAGAAGGCTTTTTGATATATATATATATATATATACACATTTCTCGTGCGGGTTTCAGTCGCGGGGCGAGCAGTCTCAGCAGGGACGACTTCTCTTTCTCCAGCCACCGCCCCAGCACACTAACATATATGCGATGTGCTTTTCATATTGAATGAGATCGTGTGATCAGTGCATGCAATTTTTTTTTTTTTAGGGTGGAATTTGTCACTGAGCCTTGTTGTAAAAAGCCAACTTTTTAAATGTGTTATCATTGTCATGTTAGGTACGTCTCAGCCAGGATCTGGATCATCCAAATATAGTAAAATTCTATGAGTGGTATGAGACAAGTAACCACCTGTGGTTGGTGGTGGAGCTCTGTACAGGTCAGTATTTATTCCTGGCAGTTGTTGTAAGCAGTACTCAAATATCAGAGTATATGGGACGAGAACCTCAAGTTATAGCAGCTTAAAGCTTAAGTTATTTTAATATGTTTTTAATAATGATTACCTTTTCAGAATTTTTTTTAACTATACATATTGAGTGTTAGTATACAGTAGATTGTAACAAACTGCTGTGTTTTTGTTTTTTTAAATGATTCAAGGGGTGTCATTCTTGGGTCTCTGTTTTTCTCTTAAATGCCATACTTCATTTGACCGTTGTTGTGATTTGTCGCTATATAAATAAAATTGAATTGAATATACATATGCATGCTGTACCTTTCAGGGGGGTCCCTGGAGTCTGTAATTGCTCATGATGGAACCCTGTCAGAAGATGTGGTGCGACGTTTTGGATGGGACTTGGTCAAAGGCCTGAAACACATCCATGAGTCAGGAATCATTTTCTCTTACCTGACCCCTGCTAAGGTTTGCACCTGCATTCATCTCTATGTAAGACTATAACAGCAATGTTATCACATGAATGTAATAATTCTCCATCTGTTGCTCATAGATCCTACTAGATGGCAGTGGCGTTCTGAAGTTTGGTAACTTCTGTCTGTCTAAGGCAGAGAGTGAGACACGGGAGGATTTCTGTACCTTGTTCTTTGCATCTGAGGAGGCAGGTGATGGATATCCCAATCAGAACACTGACAACATGAAGGAAAGATTAAAAGGTTTGATAATAATCTGTAATCATTCTGTTTCTGTATGCATTTATTTTTTGAATGTATACAGCCAGCTGTTTAGAGAAAAGAGAACGCTAAAGATTTAAAGCTGATATGTAGCTGCTTTGGATCAAATGGAAACAAACATAAGCAAGGATAAGCAAGAGCCTTCAGCTTTCAGGCCCCTCTTCTGTGGAACCAGCTGCCAGTTTGGATTCAGGAGACAGATCCCCTCTCTACTTTTAAGTGCAAGGACGGAGGTTTCGTCCTGTTAAAAGGGAGTTTTCCTTCCCACTGTTGCCAAGTGCTTGCTCATAGGGGGTCGTCTTATTGTTGGGGTTTTCTCTGTATTATTGTAGGGTCTTTACCTTACAATATAAAGCCCCTTGAAGCAACTCGTTGTGATTTCATGTTGCAGCCAGTGCTCTGGGTGTGCAACCTCAGGAGATATATTTCACTTAAGGCAATAACAAAAACAAGTCTTGTGTAAGGAAATGTAGATTGGCAGGAGGGAGAGTGGATGAAGGAATAGCTGTTGTTTTGACATCTTGGAGATATCAAGAAAACAGCTGTATAGCCTCAATAATTAAAATGTTCATATGATTATTTTCCTGTACGGTATCTTTTTTTTGCTAACTACTGTATGTTTATGTATGTATGTATGTATGTATATTTTCAGGTTCTACAGCTTACAGTGCTCCGGAGGTTTTGGAGGGATCAGAAACTAGTATGAGTTCTGATCTCTGGTCTCTTGGTTGTGTATTCTACTACATGTACACTGGTACTGATTTGCAAATAGACTCACACATGTATATAGTTTTTTCTGTTTGCTATCTGAATATTAAAATGATACTTACGATGAACACTGTACCAGATAAAAACTTACTAATTAAAGAGCAAAATTACAGTGCTGAATTATGCTGAAAACTGAATTGCAAACATTTATAACCACAGCAGTTTAATGGGAAGAAAATACTAATACTGCCTGCAGTATACCATGCCATACCATACTGTATTGTTTTTGTTTTCCAGGTAAGCCTCCATTCTACTCTGACAATGACACTGAATTAACAGAGATGATTTCGAAACAGGATGCACCACCTCTCAGACAGACAGGTGATACACACTTCCTCGCACATCCACATTCTTACACACACAGAGACTCATACACAAAGATGGCAGATTTGTCATAATTTTTGTTTTGCTAAATAGTAAATGTTTTAACAGCTGAATGTTTTTTTTTTCTCTTGTTGTTGTTTGTTTGATTATTTCTCTTCTTTGTAAAGTGGTTTCTGCAGGTCCTCCCAGTCAGGATTTCCACAGTGTTCTGAAAGGCTTGCTCATCAAAAACCCAGACAGGAGGTTAAGTTCATAGACACATGCCCAGCACTCACAGTTCTAATACTGTTGTTATGCTATCATCATAGTGATGCTCATAAATGAATGCACATGTTCAGCAGCAATGAATAATTGGCATTAAGTGCTTAAAGTGTACCCAAAAAAAACTACACCACCACCTGTCTAAACTGATACAAGTCAGTCTGGGTTCATGGATCCATGCTAGTGATGCTGAAGTCTAACCTTGCCCATCTGCGTGCCTTAGCAGAAATTAAGATTGATTATTCATGATCGTTAATTTTTCCAGTTTTGGTTTGTCCTGTTTTTGTGAGTCTGTGCCCAGTGCAGCTTCAAATTTCTGTTCTTGGCTAGTAGGTGAGAACACACCAGGTCCTGTTTTGTTGTAGCCCAACTGTCTCAAGGCTGAAAATGTTTTGGATGCTCTTCTGTTCACCCCAGTGTGGTTATCGGAGTTCCTTTAGCCTTCATGTCAGGTCAAACCAGGCTGGCTATTCTCCAAAGACTTTTGTCATTATCAAGGTGTTGCTCACTGAGTATTTTTGTTTTTTCACTCTATTTTGACTAAGCTGTAGAGACAGCAATGAGAAATACTCAAACCAACTCGTCTGGCATCAACAATCATGCCAGAATCATGGTCAGAAATACTGACATAATATTTTCACTCTATTCTGATGTATGACATTAACTGAAGGTTCTGACTGCTGAGACTTGATTGGCTGATATATTAACATGAATAAGCATTTTTTATATTTGTTCCTTATGATATGCCCGTCTTTTTACAATGTTTCTCATTCTACTGAAGTTATTTTTGTGTATTAAATCTGTTCCCCATTCTAGTTGGTCATAGAATAAATTGCATTTCATAAAGTTATACGATATCTTTATCCAAGATTATTTGGAATCATCTTGTACTGCACATTGTGGTGGTTTTGTTTATAAATAAAGTCTAGTTGATTGATTGATTCAAATAAAATGATGATGAATTACCTTATTGTTCCAACTGCTACTTCAAATATGTGCTGGGGATAGTGTAATGTTTTAATTTTTCAATCTATCTTTAGGATGAACTGGCAACAGTTGCTGGGTCACCCTTTCTGGACTCAAATAATAAAGGAGGAAGAGGATGCAGAAGAAAGTGAAGAGAAGAATGAAGCTGATGAGGATGAAAAACGTCTGTCCAAGGGAGGTGGTTCAAATAGTTTGAGGTAGGTTAAAATGTTTTTTCTTTTTTTTTTTCCTGTCTTGATTTTAAAGCACCTACAACATTCAACCAACACATTTCCCTTTTGTGGGCATTTGGGGGGGGGTGTATTGATCACGTTTGACACCTTTTTGTTGACACAGAATTCAGTTGCTAAAGAAACAACTTGCAGAAATACTTTTAAGGTTAATGGTTCTGTATCACCATTTTCACATGTGCACTTCAGCATAGGCCTTTCTAGACATTATCCATTGGAGCTGCAATGCAACAGTGTTGGAATAAGTTGGATTGATCCTTAAACTTTTGTTACCCTGCCTGCAATGTCTGACTGTTCCCATTTAAAAAATAGTGCAGGTAATGGTCTGGTACATTCATGAGTAGACTTCATGTGTCCTGCCTGCTGCACTCTCTACCCAGGCAGCGCTCTCACCTAAACCAAACTGAGTATTTCCAGTAGTGAGAACCCATCTGAAAGGGAATACCTCCTTTTTCTGTGGTACATGTTAGAAAGGGCAACTTCAGTCAGTGCTCAGACCTGATTTTCCTGACAATTTTCCAAGTTCATGTGTGAAAACAGCTTATTTTTTCTTTTTTTTTACCCCCTGTTCAAATCCTTTTGATGTGTGTATTTCGCACTACCTCCACAGAGACACAAAGACATCTGACCTTTTCCATCCGTGGCAGGCAGAGAGCCTTCTCAACAACCACTCAGCCCTCACTCAGCCAGCTTATGGGATGTCTGAGAAACTAATATCGTCTCATGCAACAACTGAGAGACCATGTGACAGAAGCACTGACTGCCAAAAATCTGTCAAGCACACATCCTGTGGAGCCTTAAGGAAAAGCCAGGGCTTGGATAGTGAAGTGGGAAAGGAGAGAAGAAGAGAGGGGGAAACTGAAGATGACCCCAAGTTAACTGGGGGTCAGCAGATGTGCCACACACTGCAGCCCAATAAGTCATTCTCACTAGGTAACATATTCCTCAAAGTCTGTGTGGTTAAGCAGCAGTTTTTATATATATATATATATATATATATATATATGCACATTGTATGTGTGATAGGTTTTGTATACTGTGTTTATCTTCATACACCAAAATAAGACTACCAAGACATTTTTTTAACTGACATGTAAGTTATTTTTTTGTCACCTTTTTTTTTTGTCTTTGTTGCAGAGCAGTTATGTGAACATATCTGTAGTTTGTATTCATTTGGGTTTATAGTCCACTGTTTTGTTTTAACTACTGGTTTTAGTGCTTTTATGTTTTTTTGTTTGTTTTAGGTGTACGCTTTACTAGTAGCTCCTATCATGCAGATCTGATTTCTGCTTATTATGATGTGAGGTCCATCTTTTATGTGGAACATATCTCAGATTTATGTGTTTTACAGTACTTGGGAACATTATGTGCTTGATTCTCCAGATAATGTATCAGAGCTGAAGCCAAAGAGTGGTTTGGATGAGGATAGCACTGAGGCCATTTTTTTGCTCAGGTATTCTGTTCACTCTTCTCTAGTTTCTCTGTCCCAGATTTATTCCTGATTTTTACCACATAAGTTGACAGTGAATTATTTCTGAGAAAGAACGTGAATCCCGTGCCTCCAAAGTAATACTTAAGTGTTGCACTTAATTGAAAACTCTTATAATAGGCACACACCTAGAATGAGTGGTATTCACATGTCTACAGTCTCCCATATATTGCTCTCCATACGCTTCCTGTTCTTGTAGCTCCTGCGTCAACTCAAGAAGGAACTCCAGTCCCTCTGACTCTCCAAACCAGAAGGCTGCACCTCAGGTTACACATACCACCAGTGCCTGTACTGACGTAACATACTGTGTGAAGGATCTGCTCCACACTGAAGCTGATCTCGTTGTCACCCCAGTCATTGATAACCCCAAGGTAAAGGCGTATAATTATATGATCCGCAGGCTGTTTCATAGTTTAATTTTTTTTAAATTTATTAACATACATCTATTGGACCTCTATTAGTTTTGATTAAGTCTTCTTCTTGGGAGGAAACATTCTTGCAGTTTGTGACGTTATAACCCCATCACACAATGAAATTCATTACCAAACACGGTTGCTAGCATTGTGGAGAAAATGGCTACAACTGATTTGAGTTCTTTTTGTATTTATCAGATTCTCAAGAACGCTCCTGTGCGATATGATCCTAAAACCCTATGTGTACCTGCATATTCAGGTATGTTTTTTTGAGCTGGCACCAAGTTAGTTTAGTGTCCTGAAGAGAGCAAAGATGATCTCAGCGTACGGTCATTGTCCCTGTTTTGTCTTGAATCATCGCCATTCTCCTGCAGTTGAGAAGCTACAGTCTCTGAGTGATGAAGAGTGGACCATCTTCCTATCACAGCTTTGTTCATCCATTGAAGAACCGAACGGCTCCACATCTCTCTTTTCCTCCAGTGCACCTCCTGCCTCCACAGCCATTCGATCCAGGCTCAACCTGCTGTGCTACCTCTGCTGTGTGCTTGGACATACAGTTATTGCTAACAGGCTGATTAACTCAAGACTGGTAGGAAAACCTATATTTGCTTTAGGTTACTGTTGGAATATTGTCTGCTGGCTGGGTTTGCTGAGCACAGTTACATAACTGTGCGGTTTGACAGAATATTTAACATCTCAAAACTACATGACAGTATGGGAGTCCTTACTGTCAGCTGAGGAAATTTAAAGTTGAAAATCTTTCCGTTGGGATATTTGTACACTAAAATAATGAGTTTTAGTTTCCCAGTTTGTTTATTTTCTGCCGGCCTTGTGCTCCCTTTGTTTGTCTGTTTGTTTGCGCTGTCAACAAAGAGCTTCACTATGAGGATGTAGGTGTGAGGTTTATGCTTTTGCTCTCAGCTGGTCATTATTAAGGTTGGAGTCATTACTACCACGCAAGGACGCAGCTTCATAGACTTATTCAGTGCTAAAAAAGGACTTTTCTTTCATCTGATTTTTAGCGCAGAGAACCTGAGAATATTTTTTTAAGATTAAGATTTTTGTAGTAACAAAACACATGGAAAATGTATTCCGAATATATTTTTTATTGATGGTATAAGTACTGATATAACAGTTCTTATATCTAGATTTATATAAGGTAATATATATAATGATAATTGTTTTTCATACTGCTGATCTGTTCTACTCTCTCATTAGACTTTAAAACACTTTGTTTTACTGAAACATTGAATACTTTTATTAGCAATCTTACTAAATGTCATAATGAGCCAAAATTCTATGTTTTGCTCTAATACATCTGTTAATATTCCACAGATTTATCTTGTTTGCGATCTCCTTCCTTCTCTCTGTCTCTCTAATCTCTTCAATCCTTCATCCAGCTTCTAGTATTGGTCCAGCAGTTACAACAAGCTCCTAACTGGGACATGTAAGTACATTATGTGTGTTTGCTCTATAAGCAGGGAACATTATAGCATTGCCACATCAGAAAGTATCACTAAGAACAGCTCCTATTAACACCAACATCTAGCATGGTTTAGCATTGTCTGAGAAATCTGATTTCTACACATTTTTTTTCTACACATTGCTTTGTGTTGCATTTTTCTTCCAAGGATGCTGGAAAACCTAAACACCATGACCAGTTTTACTAAACTAGTAACTGAAAATGTTTTTAGACAATACTGTGTTGATATCGGTGCTGAAAATTGACGCAACATCTTCTTTAATAAATAAAAAATCCTTTGCAGACGGAGCAAGGTTCTCAGAGTGATGGGACTACTGGCTCTGCACTGTAGTGACCTTGAAGAGGACAGTCCTGTTTCTGAGGTCAGGAACATAGACACGCACGCACGCGCACTCTCTCTCTCTCTCTGAGTCATGTTTCCAGTTGTGGACATTACATTAATTCATATTTATTTCCTAGAGAGAACTACTACTGCTTGTTGAGTCATGATTTTTTTTCTTTTTGGACCTTAGCCTAAACCTAACCTTATTCAAACCTTCAAGTCTTCATACTAAAATTTATGTTATGGCTCTTAGCTAATTGTCACAATAAGGTAAGTGTGTCCACACAGATTTAAAACCCAAAACATCATTAATGCTTCATTAATCATTAATTATACAAACACACACAGGCAACTGAGATTGGAATGACAGTACATTTAATTTATTTATCTTTTACTGGAAAGAAAAGTGTAGCACTGCCACTATAGAGATGGCAAAAAAAAAAAATTCAAACAAGTTATTTAATGTGTTGAGTGATAAACCAAACAGGGAAGGGCTGCTTCTTCCCAAACGTCTCATGATCCTCAGACCTGCAGTACAAATTTGCACCACAATGTGGCACTAAATACCAGAAGGAGCCCACCAAATGCACATTATTAATATTGAGGGGCTTTTTTTTTTCCTTTATTCAATAGTGTAGCAGTGAAGAGTAGACAGGAAGGAGGGGGAGAAGGAGTTGGGGAAGACACGCAGCAAAGGGCTGCAGGTCAGACTCGAACCTGGGCCACTGCATTAACCATAGGGTGTATGGGTACCTGCTCACCCAGTGATCTAAACTGGCACCCCCTAATACACATTACTGAATGTAAGAATGCTCAGATATCCACAACAAAATACATAAAAGTTGAATGCAGTATTGCATACACTATGCATAGTTACAGTGTCATTTATAGCATGTCCTGCTTAATGTTACTATACATGTCTGTGTTACTATGCATGTGTAATTTTTGCTTGGACATACTTACTACTTTTGTTGTGTTTAGGGGCATGCCAACAATAATCCAAGCTTTGAGTCGAGGGGGAAGGAGAAAAACTGCCCTGAATCAAAATGTAGACAGAAATACTTTATAGTACCACAATGTACCAGCTGGTGGCGTTAAAAAGCTACAAGACAACCATAGGCTGCACAGTATATGGGCACTTTGGACTTAGAGATACTAAAATGCTCTCCCTCTCTCTCGCTCTCCCTCTCTCTCTCTCTCTCTCTCTCTCTCTCTCTCTCTCTCTCTCGCTCTCTCTCTCTC
>JASGAU010404688.1:0-11300 GCA_030220045.1 Australoheros facetus | reverse complement strand
AAGTTTCATGGGCTGAGACTTTATGTAAATTAGGAGGGGTCAAAGGCAAGTGGGTGGTTATCATGTTTAGGATATAAAATGTTTGCCACTCTTTGTCTCAGCTCACCTCTCCCTGTGTGCTCTTCTCTTTCCTGTCCTCGTTTCCTTTCCTGTTTCTGCATCTTTCTCTGTCTCTGTGTTTCCCTCTTCTCTTCTTTCTTACTCTTCTCTTCTCTGTCTCTGTGTGTATCTTAGTCTCAACTATGTTACTGTCTGTGTTTTGGTTTTTGTCTGTGTTCTGTGTAACTAATATGTCTAATAAACAGCCTGCACCTGAACCTGCTCGTCCCAGTGAGTTTTTGGATAGTTTGGGTTTAATTGGGTTTGATTCTTTGGCCAAAAGGAACAGGGAGACCCTAAGGAAATGTCGCCGACATTACCCTAGGTTATATAAAAGATGGGGGTAACTTTTAGATTTGAACAGTGAAGCCAGTGCAGAAGTGCCTTGAACCTGCATTCTTTTCAATGGCCAGCAGGGGGCGAGTCTTCCGGTTGCATAAGGATGTCCAGTTGTATAGAAGTCTATGAGAAAACGACCCTTATCCATGACCTCAGTAAACACTCTCCTCATATATTTATGGTCTCACTTGCTAGTTTCAAGTCTTATGGGCTACAACATAGTGTTAATTTGGTGAATAATGGTCCCCATTCATCTTTTATATCCAGTCTAACAGAAAGCTGCTTCATTAGAATCAACTTAACACAGAAAGCCTACCCTCTTATTTGCTATTTTTGTGCTTTTTTGTGTAAAACTCACAAGATGTTTTCACTGCAGACCTCTCATATTGTAGGCTGACACGTATGATGTAAAAACTGGTAACTTTTAATAGCTGGTTACAATAATCCCAGCATGTTCTGGTGCCACTCATCACCCAGTAGAACAGATAAAAAGAGCCCGTGTCTTCATTATTGATTGAGTAGTCTTACTTTAGAGTCGCATGCACCTTTCTGCCACTGCAAGCGTTACCTTGACAACAATAAGCGATGAAGGATGGTGATGGAGTGGAGTATAGTAACCATGGCATCCAATCTGTTATTAGCATCTCGGCAGGCACGCATCTCTGAGCCCACACAAACAGCCTGCACACGTTTATGAAACACCGGCTGTGAACTGAAAAGCTCCAAAATAGGGCCAACGTGGAGAATCGGGTCACCGGAGTGGATCTGGGGCAATGTCACACAGCCTATAGTTCATCTTCAGTGTCCAGCTCACTGCTGTTCTATTTACAGAGAACACATCAATAATTTCTGCATCTCTCTCTGCATACATGAATGAAGCTATACTGTACATGTTCAGTCTGTAGTTGGACGGCATGCAGCCGGCAGAGGCTGAACCCATTACTGGAGTTAACCCACATTAATGTTTCATTACTGAGTCATCTCTCATCATGCAGAAAACCGGTGGCCTCACTTTACACACTCCCTGTTTCCAGCATGTTCAGGAGATGGTTAGGATCCCTGTTTAGACTACCAGCCATAGGGCCTGTGTTGGTTTGAACCCGTCTGCAGGTGGCGACCTTCAGCAGGATGGAAGTGGTAATGTAATAATAAAAATCTATTTATATAGCACTTTTCAAAAAGGAGTCACAAAATAAAGCAAACATTTTGGGGGAAATGCATATAAAGGCCAATAAACTGTATAAAAAAATACTGAAATTATTTTAGAAAGAAAACAGTTTAAAGGAAATTAAGACTCAAGTAACCTTGGGAAAGGATTTCCTATATAAGTATGTTTCAAGCCACTGACTCAGCTGACCTGATTTACTCAGGCATCTCATCCCTGAGCCTCCGGGCCCTTTTAGTTTTCAGCAAAGACAAAAGACCTCTGCCCAAAGATCTCGAGCGAGATACTGCTGTATGTCACACTAAGAGCTTAGAGGTGGAGCTAGGAGCAGATCCATAAAATCAGCTGTCAGCTGAGTTCTGTATGAAATATAACAGGGTCACAATGATATTTTTCATACAGAACTCAGCTGACTCAGTTTAGTTGGTTGAGGTTTATCATTTTTTATGCAATTCTGAAAAATTAATTAATATTTTACATTGTTTAACTTTGCAATGAAACATTAAATTGACCTCAGTAATGTGAAAAAAATGTAATTCTCAGGACTTTCTGAAGGGCTTTCTCTGGACATTGGCTGCTTTTTCACTCATTTTCAGTCCAGCCTTTGTACTTTGACCATATTCAGAGGATTTTAGTCTTTAAGTCACATAACACTGACATATGACTGACCTCATCTGAGCATAGAACAGGAACCGAAGTCAAGCAATGAACCAATGATGTGTCCACGCATCATAGAAGAAATGAACCCATTTTAAATTGCATCTTGTGGCGCTTTGCTGCTTGCAGCCTGTTGCAAAAACACAAAATTTCTTCCCTTCCATTGTTTGAAGCTATGAAAAATGCCAACAATAACACAGTTTGAGAGACATAAAATTATATTTTTGCAGCAACAAGGTGATTCCCAAAGAACTATTAACCAAAAACTTGGCATATCTCAGCACAGTATCCAGGTTTTCCTTGGAAAATGAGGAAACTGGACGAGTGGAGGACAAAAGAAGGAGCAGCAGGCCTAAAAAACTATCATGTCCTTAAGAAACAAGGAGAAAATCCATCAAAGACTTGACACAGGATCTGAGAGATGCATGTGGACTTTCAGTGGATCCATGTACTGTTCACCAAATTTTGCCTCTTCACACAACCACGGTGGATTTTAAAACAATTAAAGTTCAGACTTTCATGTTTAATTCAAGGGGTTTTACAAAAGGATTGCCTTAACTGTCCTGGAATTATATTTAGTGTTACATGTTCAGAGGATTACAAGTAATTTGACAATTGATTGACAAGCTTGTTTTGTTTTTTTTGCCAGTTGAGGCCTGTTTTCTTGTTATTCTGTAACAAATTAATCAGCTGTAAGATCCGGAGTGTTGAAACTCTCAATATGAGGTCGAAAACGATGTCAGTGCCAATAAAGGAAAAACATCATTAGGCTGGAGCAGCCCAAGAGTTTCTTGAGGTAAAGAAATGAGATATTCTTGAATGGCCGAGTCAGTCACCTGATCTCAGCCCCACAGAGGATGTTTTCCATTATTAAATACAACACTGAATGCAGAAAAACCCACAAACATGGAGCAACTGAAGAGCATCATGTGGTGATGTCTGTGGGTTCACCCTGAGTTAATCCAAGTATTAAAAACAATCCTTATATTTAAATTAGTTTGTCCAGTTAATTTTGAGCCTCTGGGAGGAACATGTGTAAAAATGCCTGTAATTCCTAAACACTTAATGCAAATCTTTGGTAAAAACCTTTGAATTAAAGCAGAAAGTCTGCACTTCAGTCACATCCTGGTTTAAAAATCCACTGTGGTGGTGTATTGTCCGAAAACAGAACTACATGAACTGTCACTAACAATCCCAACAGACTGAGTAAAAGTGCAGCTTTCCAGTGCTGCTTTTCCACAAAACAGATTTTTGACCAGGTTTCCCCTCACAGACACATCACTGACATGTTTGGTATACAGTAAAGATCAAACCTTTTCATTTAAACAAATGTTATAACAGCTGTTTCTCGGTCAGACACTGAAGCAGTGGTCCGGGGTGTTCCCAGAAGAAGGGCGGGGGTCCAGAGAGGACATAGTTTGGTGTTCCTTTTGGCAGTACATCACATACTGAGGAGAACACTTCATAACAGAATCATCATGCAAACAATGACGTCTGCGTGCACTGCACATCGGGCACCCTTCAGTTATTTATTGAAGCTTTTTCTTGTTGTTTACAGAGACAACGACCACCAGAAAATAAACAGAAAAGATGACAATTTCATTACAATCTGTGAGTCCAGATGCAGAAATGCAGAAATCCCTGGACATGATCATTCAAACACTGTTTGCAGTCTTCTCTGTGTGTTCTCAAACAAAGAAGCAGTTTGTACTCTTTGTTTTTATTCCTTCTGAGCTCACTCGAGAACTCCTCTGTGTTTCCTGACAAAATAATATTGATGGCTGCAGTCGGGCTGCCTCACGACATAATCAGCATGATTCACAAATATCCACCGCTCCACATGGGCTGAAACTGTCTTTGATTCCTTGTTAAAATCCCCGTGAACAACTGCTGGACTGCGGAAAATAAGGAAAGAAAAAAACAGGCTGGGGAAGCAAATCTGACAGATGGAACACAAATGTGGAGGAGAGCTCTCCCTCTAAAAAAAAAGTACAGCAAAGTCTGCTCTTCCATTCCCAGCATGCTCCATTTTTTCCACCATTCAAATTTATTTTCCTTCTGCACTCAGAGTAACTGTGCTGATATTCATTGGTCCAAGAGTCAGATGTTTTTTGCACATTTCTCCTGGTCAGATTTTTCCAACTTTCCGCACGGTTGCTTTGTAATTAAATGGAAGTGGTGTGAACTGCATGAGAGGTGCACGTGTAGGATTAGGCCAGGATTTCCTAATGCAAGCTGTTCAAGGCTGACAAATGTTTTAGATGTTTGCAAAATGTTTTCAGTCTCCACAGGCCTGTAAATCATAGTTCACATCGTTTGTATGTGCAGGCCTCGCCTAAAACACTGGAGCACCATCATACTACTTTCAAAGTGTGTTCTCATTCAATTCTAATTATTATGCTATGAATATGTACTCTGTGCCAAAAGTATGTGACCACTTAACACACTTAGATCATGGCTAAATGTGTCATTATACAACTGCGGGTTTTAACATGCATCAGAGAAAATGTCAGCAAGATTTTGGAGCCCTGCTGCAGAGCTTTACTCCAGAGGGTGCAGAGGAAAACTTTTTTTTTTTTTTTTCTGGTCTTGGTTTTGTGCATGTTGGTTGACATCATATTGAAAAGGGGAAAGGAGCATCCCCAAATTGAATATTGGTATATATGTGTACTGCCTGCATACCTCTGGCCCCTTCGTGCACATTATTGCAAGAGAAAATCTGCCCTGGAGTTAAATTAGAGCATCTAGAAAAGGAAAATGACAAAACTGTCACCACTCATGCGGATTAAGTGAAAATTGTGACCCAAAAGCAGGAGTGCGCTTGCCTGATTTGGATCCTTATCAGGCCAGAGATGCTCAGCTTGGTTTACCAGTTAATATGCAAACAATCATTGTTAAATAATACATTGAATAAACAGTGAAAGTCCCATAAGTCATCTTTTTTGATGTTTTTGTTTCATGAGTTCATCATCTAGGCTGCCCCTCCAGCCAGTTTCAAGTAGCTGTAACTTTGTCCTGGCATGCTGTGTACTCTAGAGTTTTCACGCCGCGGTGAGATCGGCTCTTTTATTTCTTTCTGGGGGTTCGTTCACTATCTTCTGCCTCCATCTGACACACTGAGCCTTGATGTCACGTCTCATCAGAGACCAAAATATTTATTTGTGCACATTTTTTGAATAAATGTTACCCTTTTCTTTCAAAGGATTTCTCTTGTTGAATTTAAATAAATGCAATTATTAAGACTGATTCTAGGCCTTTATGACATACATTCAAAGGTTGCAGCAACTGCCCCCACAGCTCCCCAAAAAGCAAAGTTTTTCTACACCTCTGCAAGTTATTGCTGACCACTGAAGACCGAAATACACACAGAGAGGAGAACACTTACAAATTCATCTAAGGTTCATTTCAGGACATTAGATAATCTTTCATAGGGCAGTATTGTTTAACAGTTTATCATAGCACACTGATAGAGCACACGGCCAAAAATGTACGCTTGAAAGGAGTGCAGCGGATTAGTGAGCCAACACTAAATATACATGGTTTGGATCCTTTACTCTGCAGTGATTTCTGAGAGATAACAGTCACATTGTTCACACCATCATTAGGTTCCTTGCGAGGAAACTGCAAAAACTGGTCATTGCAACCATTTTAAAAGTTACTGACTCAGTTGTTGTTCTCTGATAAGGACAGCCTCACTCATTAGGCTCATGCCTCAACTGGAAGATACGGGCCTAATCCTTGATCCAGTCAATGTGGGGGTTGAACTGGGTAACTGAGGTGTCCTTGCACAAGACATTTAACCTCTAACAGCTGGATCTGCTTAGAGGGCAACTGTCAGTTTCTAATGCTGTGGCATGCTCTCCCTCCTCATACATTCTTCATTTCCTTCATCACCTACTTTCTCTTCCTCACCTCCCACTTCTTTTGTCTTCTCTTCCTCCCCCCACCCCCTTCATTTACTTCTTTCCCCTGCTCGCTCTTTCGCCTAACATCAGCCCATCAGTCACCTTCTTTCTCCTCCTCCTCCTCCTCTCTGTTTTTCCTCCCCGCTTTCCCCACAGAAAGTGTGCTGCCGGTCTGCGAGCTGGAGAGACACTCAGACGACACACGAGAGAGAGAGAAGTCTTCAAAAGCAAACTTTGCAGCAGCATCTTGCATTTTCTCAGCTGTGAATGAAAGTAGGACCACTACTTCAGCTTTTCCTTTATCCTACAAGGGTTTTTTTTTTCCCCATAGAAAGCAGCAATGCTTCCATTCTACCTCTTCACTTTTGTTGGTGAGTACATCTTAACGTTTTGGCCAGTGCTGGTGCATGAGGGTATGTTTTTATAAATGCCAGTTGCAATGATTCATACTTACCATTACCTCTCTCTAATGTCTTCCTCCTGCCCGTTTCTCTCTCAGTCGCCATCCAAGCCCACAACCAGCTGCTGCCAGGCTCTTGCAACTTTGAGTCCAACACCTGCGGATACACGTCAGATGCAGACTTTATGAGCTGGACCCTGAATGAAGATGGTACTTAAAATGATGGCACCCTACACTTTCAGAGCTCTGATGTTTAAAACAGATTTAGCGCAGAAGCTTATAATGAATGCAGAGTGTAGACTCGAAGATGTTTCAATAACAGTTTTGGTGCTGGTTTTAATGGTTCTGGCTGCACCGCTAAAGCAGTCCGGTGAAAAGAAGCCCATCTGGTCTGCATTGATTGCAGCATCTCTGAACATCTGGAGCCAGTGAAATAACACATTTAGTCGGGTTGGTACAGCCGCAGCTGATATGAATGAATGCTGCACACGCCCCTTATCTGAGTATCTGGGTTGTATCACCGTCTATTTATGTGACGTGATCAAAGCCAACAGATGAATGAACGAAGGTTATCGTTTGTGCATGATTTGGTTGCTGCTGCAGAAACAATGCAACTTCTTAAAGACTGCAGTACAAGCGCATGTGCAGTTGTACACTCTTGTGTGGTCCACGCACAAAATACTGAGACGTCTTGGACTGTATTAACTTGGTGCACCAGCAGCTGGATCTCGTCATGTGAATAGTGACACGAGGATGAGCCTGCTTTAAGCTTTCAAGGTCTAAGTGATGACTGGCGATGACTCTAACCCCATATGATCAGAATATGTTTGGGTTTTTTTTAGTTGTTTTCCAAAGTCTTGGTGATCAGGGATCAAAGTAAGCACTGATTCTCACACATATCAAAGCCTTTTTGCCTTTCTCCAAAATAAAGGATTGGGGATAGGTTATCGCCAAAGATTTCTACAAAACTGATCCACACCTCAATTTAACAATACTTTCTTTAACACTCATAAATGTGGAAGACTAGATCAGTGGTGATAATCCTAACCGGCATAAATGACTTTTGGTAGGTATGGGGGTGGGGGGNTTTAAGTAGTTTTTGATGTGTGTGAGTCAGAATTATTTTCTTTGATCCTTAATTGCCAAGATTTGGAAGAACAATTTCTTTTCTTTTTTTTTTTTTTTAAATAAAATCCCCTAAACTGCACATTCTGATTGCCTTGGGTTAGGCTTGGGGACGCCAACGATCGTGGCTAAAGTAGGATTTATGCTTCTAATCAGTCAGTGTAAGTACACATCACATCAGTGCAGCTCGCAACGACTGTGACTGACCTGTTCAGTAACTTAGTTTCCTTCAGTGCAGTTTTGGCTACTTCAAATGAACTGGACGAGAACTCCACCAGCCACCAGCAGAAGTATAAATGCTGGCAATGGCAACAACCACTTTATTGCCTCTACTTAGATTCAGTGCATAAGCATAAATCGTGCGTTATGCAGGATTCGTGGTGCTGTGTTTGTGTCAAAGGGCTAAAAGGATATGCCAATACTTTCCGTAAGTATTTGGCTCTGCAGAGTGAAGGATGATTATGGGTGTGCAACCTGCACAGACATGCTTGTGTGCAGTCCTCCAACACCACCAGCATTTAGCTGCATGGGGATGTGCGCTGATTGGCTAAAAAAGTTGGCCTGAACTGGAAAGGGAATGAGAGCAGAGAAGCACAGACAGCAGATACTTTTTATTGTTTTTAAATACTCTGTTTCACTTCAGCTCTTTGTTTGTTGTTTTCCTCTGAAGGCTGAAGGACCAACAACAGCCAAACCAAGACTAGCCTGCAGTTCCGCATATTTTTGACACTGCTCCACATAACAATAAACACGTAGATGAGTGCATGCAAAGGTGTGTGTAAGCTCTGCGCAGGGCCAATGCACAACATGTCACTTTCATAAAACTGTAGATACATTGTTAAAAAAAAAAAAATCAATCATTTAAACTTCATATTTAATTGAAAACTGGACGACACAACAGCCTCATCAGTGTTTAAAAGTGAGAAATGTTATCATTTTGCAGGAACACATTTTTTAAAAGTTGCAGGTGTAGATTGTAGTTGTGACACTGTTGTTTTTGCTGAAATAAGCAAGATATAATCTAGATGGCAGCACACACTGATCAGGCATAACATTGTGACCACTGACCGGTGAAGTGGATAACACTGATTATCTCTTCATCATGGCACCTGTTGGTGGGTGTGATATATCAGGTAGCAAGTGAACATTGTGTGCTCAAAGTTGATGTTAGAAGGAGGAAATGGGCAGGCGTAAGGATTATAGCGGGTTTGATGAGGTCCAAATTGTGATGGCTGGACGACGGGATCAGGGCGTCTCCAAAACTGCAGGTCTTGTGGGGTCTTCCCGGTCTGCAGGGGTCATTATCTATCAAAAGTGGTCCAAGGAAGGAACAGCAGTGAACCCGCAAAAGGGTCATGGGCGGCCAAGGGTCACTGATGCATGTGGGGAGCGAAGGCTGACCCGTGTGGTCCGATCCAACAGACGAGCTACTGCAGCTCAAACTGCTGAAAGATTCATGCAGGTTCTGATAGAAAGGTGCCAGAAAACACAATACATCACAGTTTGTTGTGTATGGGGCTGCATAGCCACGGATCAGTCAGGGTACCCATGCTGACCGAAGCATCAACAATGAACACGTGAGCCTCAGGAATGGACCACAGAGCAATGGAAGGAGGTGGGTTAGTCTGATGAATCATGTTTTCTTTTACATCATGTAGATGGACAGTTGTGTATGTATTGCATACCTAAGGAAAATCTGACACCAGGATGCTCTATGGGAAAGAAGGCAAGCCAGCAGAGGCAGTGTGATGCTTTGGGCAATGTTCTGCTGGGAAACCTTGGATCCTGCCATCCATGTGGATGTTACTTTGACACGTACCACCTACCTAAGCATTGCTGTAGACCACATGCACCCTTTCATGGAAACGGTATTCCCTGATGGCCGTGGCCTCTTTCAGCAGGATAATGCGCCCTGCCACAAAACAAAATGGAACAGTTTGAGGAGCACAACAATGAGTTTGAGGTTTTGACTTGGCCTCCAAATTCCCCAGATCTCAATCCAACCGAGCATCAGTGAGACGTGGCGGACGAGTCTGATCCATGGAGGCCCCACCTCGCACCTTACAGGACTTAAAGGATCTGCTGCTAACATTTTGGTGCAGATACCACAGCACACCTTCAGGGGTCGAGTGGAGTCCATGCCTCGCTGGGTCAGAGCTGTTTTGGCAGTAAAAGGGGGAGCATGTTGCTGCAAAACCTGTAGATATCATTAAGCATTAATGGTGCCCTCACAGATGTGCAAATAGCCCGTGCTAATGTACACTGATGCTGCCCTTGTACCATCATGGATGATTAAAGAAGTGTGTGCCAGTAACAAGCCAGACTCACCACCTTCTTATCAGCACAGAGGATGCAGCATTTCCAAAGGATTTGTGAGACCACAGGACAGTTTCCCGCTTTACTTCAGTCCATCTTATATCAGATTCGGCCCAAAGAAGGCAGCAATGTTTGTTTTTTGTATGGTTCATTGATAATAAGTTTTAGGCGTCTTCATGAACCTGTAAAAGGAGTTCAATCTTTTAACCTCTTACCATCTTAAATGCCTGAATTGAAGGCAACTGGACTTCTTTTAGCTTTTTGTAGATGTTTGAGCTCTCATCCGAAAGGCTTCTTCAGTCCCATGTACTTAACCTCGAGTGGGGTGGTTCTGAGTCCCTGACCCACCCAGTCATTATTTGAGTTGTTAGGGTCACATGAGCTAAGGTGTGAATACCTGGGACTCCTCATCAGTTGTTAGAATGAGGAGGCCTTTCAGATGCGAGGACGACCATGGCCTGGATGACTGAGAACAGACAATGTCTTACCTTCCATCAGATTGCCAGTGTTCCACCAAGGGCTATGGGTAAGGTTTGGGTTAGGTTAATGTCCGTCCCTTTTTATAGAATTTTCACCTATTTAGACCACCAAAATCGAAAAGCTTTTGACATATTTTTTTTTAAAATGTAGCTTCATTTGAGAGGGAAGATCATCTAGTTTCTGAAATAGTTAGGCAGAATTTCTATCACTGCAGTATCTTGCTGCTCCAGACCCTGCTGGAAAAACCTCTAATTACAACTTTTTCCCCACTATGATCCATATTCATAGCCTACTTTGTCTAAAAATTGCTCTGCTTCTGTCTGGGATACTCTGTGTTTTCCTGTTTTCATCTTTGTTGCTAATGCCGCCGGCTTGCCAGAAAGGTTGGTGCAGTTGGTGCGTTGATGGTGTGCTTAGTTCCTGCTCATTTCGTCTCCTTCCCTCCGGTACTCCTTTCCCTTTCATTGCTCTGTGCAGCCAGCACAGAAGCAGTGAAGTCATGTCAAATGTATGTATGAAGCACTTTTATGTGATTTCTTTTCTCTCCCCTGCTTTAAACCAAAAAAGGGCATCGGGACAATTTAATGAAGACATTGCATCACTCTGAGTGCGCCAAGGTTTTAAATTCTGTTGATTCAGTTTTTAAATACAAACAATTGCAGTTTACCGGAAAAAAATTAGAAACATTGAACTGTCCAAACTGAAATGATCTCAGACCTCTGTGTGTGTGTGTGTGTGTGTGTGTGTGTGTGTGTGTGTGTGTGTGTGTGTGTGTGTGTGTGTGTGTGTGTGTGTGTGTGTGTGTGTGTGTGTG
>JASGAU010404679.1:0-35696 GCA_030220045.1 Australoheros facetus | reverse complement strand
TGAAGGTTACAAATGATCTTCTTACAGCCTCTGACAGTGGACTCATCTCTGTTCTTGTCCTGTTGGACCTCAGTGCAGCTTTTGATACTGTTGGCCATAATATTTTATTATAGTAAATTAGAACAAACTGTTGGTATTAAAGGTACTGCACTGCAGTGGTTTGGATTGAATCTATCTAATAGACTCCAATTTATTCATGTAAATGGGGAGTCTTCTTCAAAAATTAGTCACAGAGTTCCACAGGGTTCTGTGCTGGCCTTGCTATGCTATGCAGATGATACCCAGCGTTATCTATCAATGAAGGCAGATGACGCACACAGATTAGTTAAACTGCAGGAATGTCTTAAAGACATTAAGGCCTGGATTACCTCTAATTTCCTTCTTCTAAATTCAGACAAAACTGAGCTTACTGTACTTGGCCTTACAAACCTTAGAAACATGGTGTCTGTGCAGAATCTTGGAGTTATTGTTTGACCAGGATATGTCCTTCAATGCATATATTAAACAAATATGTAGGACCGTTTTCTTGCATTTGCGCAATATTTCTGAAATTAGTGAGTGATGCTGAGTGATTCCTGCATTTATTACTTCACTGAAAACCTGAAAACCTCACTGAAAAGCCTTCAGCTGATCTAAAATGCTTCAGCAAGAGTACTGACGGGGACTAGAAAATCCTAGAGAAACCCTCCCACTGTCACCAAGTGCTTGCTCATAGGGTGTCAGCTGATTTGGTGGGTTTCTGTGTATTATTGTAGGGTCTTTACCTTACAATATAAAGTGGCTTGAGGCGACCGTTGTTGTAATTTGGCGCTATATAAATTAAATTAAATTGAACTGAACTGAAGTGAAGTGAGTTAAATCCCACTTAACTTTGCATTATTCATGAGTCAATTCCTGTAACAATGTATGAAATATTTTAAGAGAAGTAGATTTATAAAATTTGCAATGGGAAACATTTTCTGCTTCTGTGAATAAAAATACCACAATGACACATATAAATATACAGCTGGGATCATAAATGATCCCATTTGAAGGTAAAAGGGGATGAAAGGAACACATATGGCTGGTCTGTCCTGAAAATGTGTTCAGACGGCAGTAGATCATTCAGTTTTTCATATTAATAATGTATTCAGCATTTCTTCCATTGGTCCAAGCTTTGGCCATATTTGCTCACTAAAATTGCAAAAACCTTACTGGTGCCGCCCAAACACCCCTGTGTCATGAGATTAGACTGATGCTTTACTATGTATTCTGTTTCAGGAAACGTGAGCCTGTAGTCTCTCTCCTCTGTCTGGGAGGGAGGACCTCATGTTACTGGACATTGCTGAAGACTTAGTCCATCTGGTGATTCTATCATTAAACCAGAATCAACCAAGTTTCCACTAATACAGGTGGCCACCAAAAATGTCAGAAATTAGATAGCCCCACATGTAGAAACAAGGATTTAAGACTGTGTGGTACTCACAACCTCAGTTCAGCCATGAAGAAACTATTTTCTATTTTTATTCTGGCATTAGGACATCTTATACATAGGCAGAATATCAGTTTCAAATTTTAAGTGACTGATATATAGATACATCTAAACTGCAACACTGCAAATAGTTTTACAGAAATTGGCTGCCTCTTAAATGGTTCAAGACATTCAGAAGTGGTTATCGTCTAACTTAAATATAGTCTGTTTAAAATCTACTACTAGTTACTATTATTAGACACTGTCACCACTAGACAGAAAACTGTGAATCTGCCAAAAGTAAACAGTTCAATAATTTTGGTATTGACGGCAGAGCGGTTACACAGTTCACAAGGTTAAAGAGGATGAAAGGAATTCATATGACCGGTCATTCCTGAAAGTGTGCTCCTACTCCACCAAATCATTCTGTTTTTCATAATAATGTATTCACCATTTCTTCCATGTTGGTTCACACTTTGGTCAGCTTTGCTCACTAAAATTGCAAAATAAATAAATAAATTACTGGTGCCACCCAAACACCCCTGTCATGATAATAGACTGGTGCTTTACTATGTCTTCTGTTTCAGAAAAACTGAGTCTGCAGTGGCTGTAGCTCAGGAGGGAGAGCAGGTCACCTAACAATCGGAAGGTTGGTGGTTTGATTCCCGGCTGCCCCAGTCTGCGTGCTAAAGTATTCTTGGGCAAGATACTGAACCCCGAGTTGCTCTCCGATGCACCTGCCGGAGTATGAATGTCAGATAGAAAGTGCTTAGCTGGAGAAGGAAGTGCTTGTATGAATGGGTGAATGAGGCATGTTGTACAAAGTGCTCAAAGTAGAGTAGTAAAGCATTATATAAGAACCAGTCCATTTACTTTTGTCCAGTTTGATACTGAAAATAATACAATGACTTTTTCCTTAATATGTATCTCTGTAATGTTTAATGTAAGCTGAACATCAACAAACAAAAAAACCAAAAAAAGTTGAGAGATGGCTCCTAAACATATTTCTTCTAAAAGATCATGAGTTTGGAAATGAGGGTAGAAATATATGAAATATTTGATGGTCCAAAAACCTTTCTAACAGTTTTATGGCAAACCAAACTTTTTTTAAATTCATGTCCCTGAGTGCTGTGGGTTTGTCTGAAATATAAATGTCAGTGCGTAATAATTTGCATGTTTTTACATGTATATTTAAATTACATGTCAAAATGACTAATAAATATGAGTGAGTCGAACAGTGTCTTCTTTAATTCACTGTAATTAGATTTTATTTAGATAGCACCAAATCACAAGTTGCCTCAAGGTGCTTTATGCTGCAAAGTAAACACCCTAAAATAATAAGTCCATTTCCAAACAATATGAAACCATCATTCTACAGTGAGAATAGTTATTCATAAGTGGACACAACTGCCAGTCCTCCCAGGAGTGGACACCCAAGCAAATTCACCCCAAGGTCAGACCGTGCAATGCACTGCTAGATCTCAAACTCTACAGACATCAGTCAACATGTTAAATTTAAAGTTCATGGCAGCACAATTACAAAAATTTGAACAAGTATGAAAGCCTCTTCTCTCTAAAACAAGAACATGGCAGCACAGGTGGGACCTGAAGAGCCCACAAACCTCAATGAACTGAAGCTAAAGAAGAGTGGGCCAAAGTTTCTCCACAACAATGTGACAGACTGATAAAATCATACAGAAAACTATTACTTCAGGTTATTTGCTGCTGAAGGATGTTCTGAAGCTCCGGAATAAGTTTTTCACTTAATGCTTTTGGATTAGTTTTTATTACACATATAATGACACAGTATAATATGTTTTGTTGCATGTGTATGTGTGTGTTTCAGTGCAGTGGTGAACACACACACACACAAACACAAACACACCACTTTCTGACAGCCATATGACCGCAAACAAGTCCTTATTGTTCCATGCAACCTCTTCTGCAGTCCTTCATGATGAACAATGATTTAAGTGGAAATGAAGATCTGAAAGAAATTATATATGTGGTGAAAGAAAGTTCCCTGACATGCAAACTGTGTGTCAGTAAGCATGTCAAGTTAGCAGGGGTGGATGTTTTATTGTGGAGGCATTTACATCATTGCATAAGTCATTTTCTGCCAGAGTGGTAATAATGAGTGATAAGGAGCTCTCCTTCATATTTTGAAGAAGTATCTGCTTGTACAGCTTCACAACACTGGTGGTGAGGCCTGATGTCAGTGTCACAGCTCTGAAACCGCAGCGGCTGCAAAACTGCAGCAGCATACTTTGAGTTCAGCTGAGGCTGAAAGAAGTGGTCATTTTAAAGTTAAGCCTCCTTTTGGGAGATGAGGCGATGATGATGGGTTCCTATCAAAGCAAAGAAAAATGAATTTGATTGTACCAAGAGTATCAGTACTGTCTATCATAGACATTAAATTGGTGCAGTTTTTTTTTTTTTTTTTTTGTTATTGGAACTGTAGGTTATAGAAAACTTATAGAAAACATAGAAAAAGATTTTAGCTTTAGATTTTGATACTTGGAGTTGGTGTAAAATTCATTTGGCTGCAGTTTTTTCAGACAGATTAAATGTGTCTGTCAGCCCTGAAGATTTTGTTATGAGGGCTCAAAAAATGATTGAAAAATTACGATGAATTTAAAGGCACCAAATTCCAACCTATTCCTGTGTTCTCTAAGGACCTATGACTTGGAAATTTTTCATAGTATGATGGTAAAAATTTGGCATGACTTCATTAAATATACTAAAGTTATTATTCCCAAAAAATAATTATTTTGATTCCACGAGGTTAGCCCCTTCAATCACCGCGTGCACAACTGTGTACATTTATTTATTATTTTATTCAACCTTTATTTGAAAAGTTCCATTGAGATTAAGAACCTCTTTTTCGAGGGAGTCCTGGCAGAGATAGGCAGCAACAAATAGAAATACAACACCTTTACAAATTTACATAGTTAAAATACATGAAGACATAAAATGGTTAAAGTTTTACAAACATAAATTAAGAAAAACAAGCGTATGTTATGGAGTTAGCCACAAACATTTTCAATTTGGTTTTATAAGCGCTCAATGAAATTAACTCAGTCAGTTTCGAACCTTTCTGTAACCTGTTCCATAAGGAGGGGGCAGAATAACCAAAAGTCTTTTTACCCAATTTGGTGCAGGCAAATGGAACAGAAAGCAACAACTGATTCTGAGAACGGAACGAATAAGGAACATCACTTCTCAGTGTAGTTAAAGCACAAATATAGGCTGGCAGTAACCCAAGTAATGCCGTACAGATGAAACTGTACCAGTGACAGGACCTACGGATGATCAAAGCAGGCCACCCCACCCGAATATATAGTGTAGGTCACAGTGGACACTTTACAGTTGGTAATAAACCTGAGGGACGCATGGTAAACAGTATCAACCATCTGAAGACATTGAGCAGAGGCATTCATACAACAAGTCTCCATAATCCAAAATAGTAAAAAAAAAAAAAAGTTGCAGCAACCAGCCGCTTTTTTGCACTGTAATAAAAACACAACGTGTTCCGAAAATAAAAACCCAACTTAAGCTTCAGCTTCTTCACAAAGTGTTCCACATGTGGTTTGAAAGTCATCCATCAGAAAACCCAAATATTTATAAGTTTGCACCAACTCTATTTCATGTCCTTCAAGAGTGAACACTGAAGGATTTAGTTCTTGCTTCTGAATTTGAAAATACCATTAGCTTAGTCATGTCTGCAGTTAGGACAACTTTTAAGTTAATTAATGAATGCTGGACAGCAACAAATCCTTGCTGCAGGGATTCAAGGATCTAAATAAGAGCTGAACCTTAACAATAAATAACTGTATCGTCAGCATAAAAATGCAAGTTTGCACCTTGCACATTTAGACCCAAGTCATTGATATAAATAATGAATAACAGTGGACCTAATACAGATCCCTGGGGCACCCCCTTGTGGACAGTAACAAATTCAGAGCATAGGTCATCGTGTTTAATGAACTGTGTTCTATTGCTAAGATAATTTGTGAACCAGGCGACTGCAGTCTCTGAAAAACCCGACTGGAGGAGCCTGTCTATAGTCATATATTCATTTTCGGACATCTCCTACCTAACAAGATTATGTAAACAGAAGACTAATTTTTTTTCCATCAAAATTCCTGTATCGTGACCGAAGGGGTTAGGCACTTACTGAAATTAAATGACCAAATAAGGGTATTCCATTTTTGTAATAGATAATGATTAAAACTTACATCTTCATCTGTTTCCAGCTCCAGCCCCATGTCTCTCAGCTTCCCCTCAAACTCCTCCCGTCTGAATGCTTTTTGATCCTCCTGGCCATTGAAGATCTCTCCTGGACTGCCCAACTCCATGTCAGTCGCCGCTGATGAATGTAGGGAAGATGAGTCTTTTGTCCTTTGTGCTTGCTGAGGTCGGAGCTGTTCACCACAGCTCTGAGGACCATGGCGCAGGCTGCGGGTAACAGCATTCTCAGCGAGGAGGTGCGCTGGCTGCCGACTGGAGTGGCCTCCGCTCGACTTCTTCACAGAATAAGTGAGCACATAGTCAGCACGCCGCTGCCCATCCTGGAAGAAGAGGCCATGCTGGGAGCGGGTGTTTTCCTCAGGAGTTAGAGCCTTCAGCCGCTGACAAAATGCACATTGAGATGAGACAAGTAAGAGTGAGAGCTTAGAGAACATGATTTAAACGTTCATAAGCTGACCAAAGAGTAACTGCAAGAAATGAATGAAGAAAGAGATGCAGAGGATGGCCAACAAAGAAGACAAACTGCACTCAGATTTGGGCTGTTGCCATTCAGTGCCTGACGTCATTAGGTCACTAACATGGTTTCATCATTTTATTTGCATATGTGAATAAAGTTCTAGTTATGTTACATTATTCTATTATTTTTATTATAAGGGTTTTATAATAAAAAGTCTGAAATGTTTTGGTGTAGTGTACTATATGATGGGGTATCTACAAATTGGTGTGCTGTATCCAAGGAGATAACCTTTTATAGGTCACATTTGCTAGGAAAGTGGGGGGAATCAAAAGAGCACGAAGGATATATGTGAATAAACATACAAAGTGTTAAAACATAAAATGTGCATTACAACTCTGTTTTATAACAATAGGAAACATACTTGAGTCATACTGAGAAATTACACACAGTGCAACCTGTCCTGTCTGAGTGTGTTCTGCAGATTTAGCCACATGCAAGGCAAAGGCTGGAGCATATCCCAGCTGTCATAGGGTGAGAGGTGGGGTACACCCCGGGCAGGTCACCAGCCTGTCACAGGAATAATGCAGAGCAACAACCATTCACATCTATGAGCAAGTTAACCTAACCCTACGCGCTGCTGCCTTTGGACTGTGGTGGCGGATTCGAAGCCAGGACCTGGCTTTCCGTTTTGTAAACCACCTGTGCTGCAGCTTCTGAACGCTGCTGCTGAAACACTTGGATCTGTGAGAACGATGGACTTTAATGATGGCTACATGTTGAAAAATGAGCTGGGAAAAACAAATACAACAAAGCACTTGAAGCAAACTAACTTTAGTGAGAGCAACGTTAAGCCCAAAGACCTCATGATGCCGTGAACATGAACAAAGTAGACAGTGACAGTGAAATGAGACAGACAGAATTTACACCCATAAATAAATGCCATGAAAATTAAATTTAATCTCTAAATTACATCAGCCAAAGCAGAAATATGGACAGGACTGCTCTGAGAGACTGCTCTGAATGGGTTTCACAGGCTGAGTTCCAATTTTTTACAGGTGTTAAATGATTGGTCAGCAAAGTAAAACATGTGCAGAGGAAGAGAGAACTGGGCCAGGATAGAGAACAGTACCAAAGCAGTGTGGGCCGTTCAGCACGATCAGGCTTCTGGATATTAACAGAAGTGTCAAAACAACTTAACCACAGGTCCAGTTCATTTTTCCGAGCACTAAAACGGTTTTCATCGAGCTCCAGGAGAGGTAACGTCATCAGTGCTCAGACATGTTACATTTGCTGACCTGCTGCATCAGCAAACGTTTCTGTCTGCTCTTGGAATTGTCTTTGAATAAACACAATAAAAAATCATATCTTTGTACAAATATCCTCGAAGGAATTTAAGTGCTAAACAAATGGAAAGATGTCAGTTGTGGACTTGCATTTATCCCGCTATTCTTTTACGAGCTTTACCAGCACATAAGAGTTATACATCAGCTACAGTTCAGTGCAGTGTCTGAGCTGCACACTTTAATCTTCTTCATGAATTAAAGCAGCAGTGCTGGGTCAGAGTGGCAGCAGCACTCTTAACCAGACAACAACAATGTCAAAGCTTTGGTCACGATCAAAGAAGGCCTACTGGCTATTTTTTTTAACCCTTAAAATATTTTGAGTTTTAGAAACATTACAGCAGTTTTAACTGCAGCACAGACACATCATATGAAAGGTGGTAACTCATGTGGTTTGTATGTGTTTGTATGTGTTTCCCACATACCAGCCTGACATATATCAAAATTGTAATTGCTAAAAAACAAAGTTGCATAATTTTGTTGGTGGGAACAAATTGTGACTGAACATCATTTGTTTTGGGTCAATGAGAATGAAGCATTGCATCAAATCTACCGCAGTTCTGTTAAAAAGTTGATGTTTTGGCTCCAACAGTTGGACGTTGTTAACCTTCTACCAGAAAAGTATCAGAAACAACAATATACTTCCTGTGATACTGCTGCCAATAACGAGTGTGTGCTGGAAGTCCACACTGTCATTAAATAGATGTTGAGTGGCTTATCTCTCCTTTCACTCTCTCTGGGGTCTCTTTGTCTCTTGTAGAGACGCTTACCTTAAACTTGCCATGGAAGATGACATCTCGCAGAAAATGTGGTGTCTGTGGCTCAGACCTGGACGTTTGAGAGAGGTTGACTTGATCTTCTACATTCTCGGTCATTGTTCAGGCAGGAAAAACGAGGGTAAGCCTGCGAGGTGAAGAGCTGTATTTTTTAAAGAGAACAGTCCTGGTTCTGCCTTGGGTCTCTCTGTGTTTGCCTCCTGATTGAGATTTTTCACTATATGACTGCGCTGGGCTTTGATAGCCCCGCCTCTACGCTGATTTTCCTGTGACTTGTCACTTTTCTGTGCTTGTCTTCCTTTAAAGCTCTGTGTAAAGCCCTGTTTTTGTCTGGATTGAGGTGCTGCTAAAGTGAGCCAGCAGCCTTGTTACTTGAGAAGCATTCTGCAAGCCAAGATCTAAACTTAGACAACGATAAAACTCTGATGAACACAAAGTGCCCTGCCTCACTTTCTCTGTATTTGCTAAACTGTGATCACCAATCTCCAAACACAGCCTCCTTCTCTCTCTCTCTCTCTCTCTCTCTCGTAGCTCCTGACTACTAATAACGTTAAAAATGATGCATGAAGTGTAAAATTGAAAAAAAAACAAACTTGGTATGTACTTTTGTGCATTTTATGCCACACATTTAGTTGAATAGCAAGCTGCCAGTTTGTCTCTGAGGGTTTTCTCTCTGATACTGTAATATTTTTACCTTACAGCAGACAACTGTTGTTGTGAAAAAGTCTGCACACACACACACCCCACTTGGTCACACCAGTGTGTCACTAATGAACCTAACCCCATTCATGACTCTGGACTGTGAGAGGTAGACAGAACGCACACAGGGGAGAACGTGCAGACTCCACACTGAAACCGCTGCCTTGATCTGAACCCAGACCTTCTTGTGTGAAAACACTGTGCATTGTGTAACACTGATTTCTGCACAGAAGTCTCTCCCCGTGTTTGATTTGGTTCAAATGTATCTACAGGTCCACTGGGGGGAAGGGGGGGGGGGCATTTGACCCCCTCTTAGATTCCAATTTTTAATGACTTGCAAAGAAATGAGCAGTCAGTAATTTCAATGGTACAATTTCAACAGATACAGCACTAATCAAAGGTTTGAACACAATCACCCATTCACATGAATGGTGTGTCCAAACTTATGACCTGCACTGTATGCAAGACAGGTACAATATTATAATAGTATCATAATAATAATGTAAATTATGTGGCTCTTGATGCCTAGTCTAGATGCATAAATAACATTTTTGAAAGAAAAGATGGCAATTATGATCAAAAATACATCAAAGGGGACTTTTGATGTATTTTTTAAAAAGCAGTTAAAAACTTTCCTTTTTAAAAAGGCCTTCTATTGAGGAATTTTAATGAATTATGGTGTTTAATTATTTTTAGCTTTACATTATTGGTTTTTAGATATTATGCTGTCTATTTACTGTCTGTTTTTTGTGTGTTTTCTGCATGTACAGCACTTTGTGACTAGTGTCTGTGAAAAGCGCTAAATAAATAAAAATGTACTCACTTACTTTTCCTTTACGTTTCCTGAGGTTGACCACACTGCCCTTTAATATAGAGTAAACTGGTCCTATTACTATCAGTAATCAATGTTATTACTGTCAGTGTGACCTTTTAAAGTGGAGCCCTTGGGACACTTTTCCTCAAGTATAGACATAAGTTATCAAAACATGACACTTCATTTTAATCCTATGTAGATTTTCGTGTGTGTGAAGCTGTTCCAGGAATCTGTCCTCTCTTCCATAATTGTTTACTTTGTGAGAACTAGGATCCAAAAACTTTCTGTACAACCTCTCATTCCTGACACTTCAATCCCACAAGTTTATGTAACACAGCAGCAACATCCGCACTCAAGTGTATTTTTAGACTTTAAGAGTAAAAAAAATATACACAGAATCAAGCAAAGGAAAGCAGAGACCTTGTAGAGCACAGGCTGTCAAACTCTCAAGGGATGCCATGTGTCCGACTCAATACTGGGAGCAAGATATAGGGGTTAAAGGTCAGTTCTCACAGGGAACAGCAGGAAGTGGTGTTTGTGTTCACATACTGTAACTCAGTTTTTCTAATAACAATTGCTGAAAACTTTGTGTACATCAGTCAAATGATGTTCTGAGCAGCTGGGGTTTTACAGGTCACACCTCTTCAGTGGTCAAGTGTTTGGTGAGAGAAACACCATCAACAGCTTATCGTACTACAGAACTGGGCGACATTTGTATTGCGGTACAAAAATACTGATGTAATGCATTAACCGTGACTTTATTAACTGTATTTGGGCTTTTGGGTAAGTAAGTACCCTCAGAAGCACAGTTCAAAATATGTATAACACACAGCAAAGACTACCTCTCTCTTTCTGAGTAGCTTCCAACTTAATCAGCCCCTGAGCAGCACAAGTTCCACCAAGATAACAAAAACACGTGGCTGTGGCTGAGCCGGTAAAAGCAGCTGCAGAGGACCTTTAAAGCCACATTTACCCACACATTCATGCACTGCTCTATACTTTACAGTTTAAGCACTTTATCTAGCTCATCTAGTTCAATATTTGTAAAACTTGATGATGTATTTCATGGGTGGAGCCCAAGTGGTGGCATAAAGTGACCACTGTTGCTAAAGCTAATTTTCCACATATGAATCATCCAGACACTTTTGTATACCTTGATATTGAGATATCCACCCAATTCTACATTACTAACACTGTACATTCATTTAAGCAGATATCTAAATTTGCCAAAAAACTGACTTGGGCAGTTATGCTATGAGGCTAACTAACACTCGTGACGACTTCTCTCTGCTGTCATCACAGGCCTCGTGGCTCATATAGATCTGAGGGAGCTGAGAGGCCTTGCACCTAGTGCAGCTGTTCTTAGCAGTATGGATCTCAGTGACACAGATTGTGCATCTAAAACAGATCTACAAGATCCGCTTACATCTGTTTATGAAATACAGTTATGGGGCCTCCACCACCTCTTACAGAGGAGGAACTAGAGGAGCTTGAGAAACGTAAAAAGAAGCTGACTTCAGATCAGTATGAAACTGTGGAGCTTATGATCACGGAGCAATAAAACACAGGGAATGGTACATATGCAGAAAAGGCACAATAACAAACATCCACCATTTTTGGATAATTGGAGCGCATGCAGACATTAGACAACACCGTGGATCTGCGAGCACCGCTCAGCCATGCTGACGACCGAACAACACTTTCTCAACCATCCGTATCTTCCTAGATGAACACGGCAGTCATTTCATTCATGGTGTTAAAAAAGTGTCCAGTTCTTAGACGCTATGCTTTGGCCAAGATTTGTTAATGCCCCCACAACCACGTCCTCAGGGATGTCTGCAATACTGTGAATGGCAGATGCTTTCATCGGCCAATTTCCAGATCTGTCCGTCTTCATGTGTCCATTTCATGAGCAGAGCTTCTTTTTTTCTTTTACCTTTTGTGAAGTGTGGAATTTGAAGGGTCCATTAATGGCTTGCACCCATGAAAGCGTCAAAGGGCGCCTTTGACGACAGTATTCTAGAAAGGGGGACCACCTTTCTGACACCCAGCTGTGCAACACATTTGTTCCTCATTCCAGGGATTACATCACTTATTTTTGGTGTTTTCCTGCCACCGGTTTGTGCACACAGACCGAGTGACTTCACTCTGATGTCCACTCCATTGGCCTACACACAGCCAATTCAGAATCAGCAGTTAAGCAGATGTTCGTGTCTTTAGACCGAAGGAGAAACCTGGAGTTCCCACAGGAAACCAACGCAGACACAGAAACATGTAAACTCCACCCAGGCAAGGTTGATTAGATTCTTCTGGGTCTGTTCCTCCAAGACCCTGCGTGAGTTCTACCACCACTGTAGAAAAATGCTGCATACGTGGAATTCATAAATTATTCTGTAGTCTCTCACACTATATTTAAAAGAGGGGTAATCTGACTGTAGGAGGCTTGAATGTGGGCGTGTAGGACAAAGTTATGTGTAAAAGACATTTTTATTCTGCATATTATGGAGACCTTTAGTGAAAGTATTGCTACAAAGTTATAAGCAAACAGTAATTACTCATGACTTCAGGAAGGAATCACAAGAATGTGAACTGAATTCTGAATTTGATGAGGCGCCAGAGTAAAATGTTTAGGAGTTGAGTTACATGAGACCTCTTTGACCGCTCCCTTTTTAAAAATAGTTTTAATTCTGTACCCGAAGACAACCTCGCCATACTAAATCACTCCCAGTATTTGACTTCAAACCTGCTTTATTAAAAATCTATTTCAAATCAAATGAACTTGGATATTTTATCACAGCTGTTTTAGACCAATTTCAAATCTCCCATTCTTCAGAAAAATTGTGATACTTTTATCTCTTCGAGATAAAGAGTCATGTGACAGTGCCATGTGCTAAAATAGGCAGGGTTAACTTAGCATGTTTTTCCATGATGGCAGGAACCAGAGCTCTGGAGAAATCCCTCGCAACAGCTCAGCATACGAGGCGCGATCAAACAGTTCGGAGAACGACCCCCAAAAATGAAAGTCGTGCACCACTGGACTGTTTTCAGTGTCGCTGCTGTTAAATCTCTCCTTCAGCTTGTTTTCTGATTAACAAATGAGTGGCAGCTGTGTCAATGAGCCCCACCAGGCTCAGCTCCACCTCTCCCCCCTGCAGCTGAGCTATAATCACACCCTGCCACCCCATCATCGTGCTCAACTTTGAGCGTACATAAATCATTACCCACGTCAGTGTAGAATTTAGCCAATGAGATCATGCACTGGGACGGTTTGCTTTGATGAACACTAAAGAGTGCGCTTCCGTGCTATTGCACCAGCACACTCAGAAATAAGTAGAAATAATAATCAGGAAGCACAAAGCTGGTTATCAACTTGGTAAGTTAATGATGTTTAAGGTAGTGAGCCTGTCTGCTGAGACCTGCAGGTGTATGCATTTAAACCCATCCTGGTACTCTTTATTATAACAAATAAGATTTACTATTTATGTTTGCAACCAGGCCTGAATTTTAAAAAATGAAACACATTCTCTGATAGATTTCTGTCAGGCAGAAAGAGGTCAAATTTATTTTTGTACTTGAACTGTAATTTTATGGAGCTTTAGCTGCATCTAGTGGAGACTCGACTGCTCGGCACAGCATCAGCCAGGCCGGAGTCTGTGTGGGCAAAATTTTACCTTTAAATTTTAGGAAATTTCCAGAACATATGATTTCAGAATGTCGTTTTATTAAATGAGGATTTACCTTTATTACAGAAGCTGGAAGAACTGAAGAGGGCACAGGAGCTAGTGGCAGCAGTGACTCAAAGAAATGGAGGAAGACGTGGCACAAGAGGCGGCCGAGGAAGACGCGTAAATGGTAAATTGACTTTCTTATTTAGCACTTTTCTAATCTGAGCACTCAAACGGCTTCATACAGCACGCCTCATTCACACTCCAGCGAACACGTCAGAGAGCAACTCAGGGTTCAGCATCTTGCCCAACGATGCTTTGGCGTGCAGACTGGAGCGGCCAGTCTGCATGGGGATCAGGAATCAAACCATCAACTTTCTTATTAGCAGATGACCTGCTCTACCTCCTGAGCCACAGCCAGCCATTAGAAGATTACTAATAAATGACATCAGTGCCCACCTGCCAATATTTATAGTTCATAATGGCAGCTACAAAAAAAAAACAAAAAAAAATATTCTAAGGATCAAACTGATAAACGGATTAGAACTGAAAAGGCGATGGATGGATTAAAAAACGATTTTTTGGAACAGGACTGGGAATCGATGTGCAACGAAAGATGTTAAGAAAGGATATAATAAATTTGTTAGGATATTTCAATTATTGTATAATAAAATTTGTCCAATCAAACAATTGGATGTGGATGTCAAAAGGCTCAAAATTCCTGTAAAAAGAAAAATACATTATACAGAGAATTTATAAAATATCAAATTCAAGAAGCTGAAAGTAGATACAGGACATCTAAAACTACACTCAAAACTATAAACACACAAAACAGTTTCTCTATTTTATCTCATAACTGAATTTATAAGCACAACAATTTGTGGATATTTCAGGCTTCATTAGCGACCAGTGTTTCAGATCTTTATGCCACACTCGTGTTATCACAGAGTGACCTCAGCGGGGTCAAAGATCAGAGCTCACAGCACTCAGCCAACAGCGGCCTGCTGTCCCAGTCCTCCTGGAGTGCATGAGCATGTTATGGATACGTCATTTTAACTGAACCTTTGGGGTTTTTGCTGAGTGTTAGTTAACTAACAGTATGAGAATTTGTAAAACGCAGTATTACAGTAAATTATTAGAAGTTCGTAAAAGTAGTATTAAAGGCACACGGTGTATATTAAACAGCATAATTAGAAAGAGTAACATTTTACTGAAAACATGAACATCAGTAACACGAATGATATTGTTAATAAAGTCAGTAAATATTTAGTAAATGTTGGACTTGCTTTAGCAGGTAGATGGATATTGTGACATCCACAGATAATGATGTTAATCTTAATGAAAGAAATGTAAGATATTTTTAATAAATGTAAAATCAAAACATCTACTGATTGTGATGACACAGACATGAAAATTGTTTAATGGCTACTTGAGGAACTAAAGACTGCTTCATTACAGGCCTGTTTGTAAAAACCCTCTCCCTGTCAGACTGGATCAGTTCTCTGACAGTCAGGATGCATTCAGAACGAGCCGGGCTACAACTTTAGCACCGAAGGAACAAATAATCTCACACCTTTTTTTGCTTGACTGCCTTGTTGGTGACACAAATATCTTGTCCTCTGGTGTGAATTTGCAGCAGCTTTTGAACCGGAACACTTCAGAAAGGAATAACATTTTACAAATGGTTTGACATAAATAAATTATTACAAAATTTGTGATATTTGGTAATGGTAAGGTTAAAAAAAAAAAATCTAACTCACTCTTTCCATCACAGAAAGAGTGCAGGAACTCCTTCCTACTGCTCCCCCCACTGGTTGTTGCTGCCGCCCCCAGGATGTGGGTACCTGTTGGTTCAGGGGTGTGTGGCTGGATGTTTTGGCATGGCTATTGGCCCGCTCCCTTGGGGGTTGTGGTCTGGGGATTCTCATGATGGGCATGCTCATTGCCTCTCGTTCCCTAGGACTCTTGCACTTTGGCCAAGGGCCTCCCTACTTCCTCTCCTGGGGTGCACATGCAGCTGCAATCAGGATGTGTCCTCGGGTCCTTCATAGCTCCGACGGGACTGTGAGCGGCCTGGGTCTCCTGGGTCTCTGTCTTTTATATAGCACCAAATCACAACAAATAGTTGCCTCAAGGCACTATATATTGTAAGGTAAAAAAACCCTACAATAATTATAACATACACATATATATACATATACATACATGGAGCGATGACATTACCATATTACACTGATGTAGAAAACACCAACAAGAGGAGCTTATAGAGAATTTATAGAGCGAACATTTGGCACAACAGTGCATTCAAATGATGACTCTGATTGCAAAGCTGCCAGACAGCACAGGCTTTTAAAAAAATTAATAAAAAGGAAAAAAGAGTGAAAGGAATTCAGTTCCTGGGTCTGACAATAGATGACAAAATATGACATCAGTCAAAAATAACTCAGTTCAAAAACAAAGATTTTCAGAAGGCTCGGGATGTTAATGACAGCGTATAGCTCTATGGAAAAATATAGTTTATTGGTTTGTGAAGTCTATAGTTTTATGTATATATATGTGTGTGTGTGTGTATATATATAGAGAGATAAATACTGATTTGTAAACTATTAAATAGTATTCGGGGGGCAGGATCAAATCAGTGGAAACTTCATCCTACTCCTCTTTGAGCAGTACATTGTGTGGTATAAAGTCATTTGAGGAAACTCGATGTTTCTTTTTCGGTTCAGAGTAAACTTTGAGGCTTTTTTCTGAACGTAAGATGGTGTAATCATGCAATTTGAAACCAATATCTTCTCCATGAGCTTCAAAAAGTATTTTCCAGTCTGTAGATTCAAACCAGCCTCGCAGTCATTTGTTCACCTCCCAACAACTCTGTGGAAGCAGGCGTGAACTTGGAAAAGCTGCGGTGGCTTATTTGGGTCATATAGTGGTTCCGGGCAGCGTGCCCAGCGCACGCTAAAGGGCCGGCTGTGAACTGCTATAAACCTGCCATCTGATTTCGCCTGCACAGTGTGCCACAGAGGAAATGGGCTTTTCTGTGTGGCAGCATGCAGACAGCAGGTACTGAGCAGGCACGTTCTGACAATGACTCTGACCCACTGATAAAAACAGAGGCAAGAACATGAGTCAGTGCACATTTCATCAGCCTGCCTGTAATTTTGTTTCACCAGTATGTGTTTTACTGTGCACATTAGTAAATGATGACCTGCACACTGTGGACAATAACAGCCTTCCACTGCTGATTCTTCTCTGAGGGCGATCATGGAAGGATTCAGCGTCTCATCTGCTGCCTTCTTGTCTTTGTTTCCTTTTCTAAAGTCAAACAGATTGGGACAAACGGTCATCCTCGTCTTCACATTCAAGAGCCAAGCCCAGTTTAAAAAGTGAGTCCATGTTTATTATCACCAGTAAAAACATTACAGTACCACACTTAAAAAAGTTTTTCTAAATCATCTCAAAAGCCTCACTTTTTAAGAAACATCTTCATCCTTACCTCCAATTTTAGAAATTCATGCTTAAGAGGATTTCTCGCTAAATTCCAACTCAGAGATCATCAATCAGGCTCTTCATGAACAGTTACAGACGGAACAAGTGCAAAAACGCTTCGAACATCAGTAAATACTGTACACATGACCGAGCCGCTACAACACACCAACTCTGCTGTGAGTGTGTACTGCAGAAACTGTTCATTTCTTTTTTGTGCTACTTAATGTGTCCGTATGTGCCAGTTTGTGAAAGCTGGTACCGAGCACGGGGAAAACACTCGACACTGAGGACAAATCCACGGCACTGCTGATGAATTCCCTGTTGAATATTAAAAGTCCACGGATGTCACAGAGAAAATAAAGAGTTCTGTTCATTTTGGCAGTGCCCGTTTCTCATCGAGCTGCTCTGTGCTTCTCATATTTGTCAATTGAAACCACTAAAAAGTTACTCAGGCGCACACATTCACTCAGAGCGTAATCATGCCACAGGAAGTACAACGGACTGCATCTGCACTTTGAGATTATAAACAACCAAATGTACATTTGAATTTACTCCAAAGGCCCAAAAGCAGATTAGAGGACGCCGTCACATCATCACTCAAACGGCTCTCTGAAGTTTAAACGTCGTGCCTTCAGCACGAGGATCTCCATTCTTATTTTCTTGGTGTTGACTCAAACTCCGTTTGACATGACTGGTCACTGCACAGCCTCCCACACAGGCCAACTGCTGTGGAGTGATGTAACTCCTGTGGGAATTCATGTGGCCCACTTATGTCGCTACTACGGGAATCTGGACTGTGGGGGTGCTCACAGTGAGGTGAATAAAGTCTAACAGGAAGTCTGCTCAGGTTCAGTCACTGAACAGCAGGACTTTCACAAAGCATCATGAGTTTTAGCCAGTGGTTATTTACTATTGGACGAGTAACAGGAACCGGATGCGTTTTCATGATCACATCATTTTCACTTATTTGCTATTAGAGTGAACATCCACCTGTTTCTGCATGAACTGGAAACTGTCTTATGGATATTAAGATGGAGGCTGACAAAAACATTAAAAACAGGAACAAATAAAACCTCCCACTGTAAAAGCCTGAAACCTCCATCACACCCTCCGCCGACAACTGTTAGCCTACAAGTCCCATGAATGAATGAATGAATGCTAATTAGCTATTTTTCTACACTCAGAGAAAAACGTTTGTGCTGGAATTTATTTTATTTATATTGGATGTAAATGTGTTCGAGTGAGAGGCTGACCCCGGGGTTCAGCTTCTGCTTCTACTGCTGCATTTCTGAGGGAAATCATCTGGCAGCTCTTTTTGATTTTACACTGGAATGGTTTGACTCATAAGACACTAAAGAAACACACACTCACACACTCACACACACACACACACACACACCGCTGATAAACACATCCATCTATCCCCTCAAAGGGTCTCTTTGAACTGCATCTCATTACTTAGGAAGCACTGTAATGGTCGTTTTATGTGTGGTGACCGGTGCTCTGTGGGCCCGTTAACCACACCGAGTCTTTTTCGTAAAGATCGTCCTGTGTGCCGCGTCAGCCTCAGCCAATCTCAGAGTTTCTCCTCCAGTGAGTCCTGGAAGGGAAAAAACAAAACAACAGGAACAAAAGAGGAAGCGACAGAAAGATTAGCTTCATATTTAAAAAGAAAACAAAAATGCTGCTCATCAACCTCGATCATCGGTCCACGATTGGAGAAAAACAATCAGCTCTGTGAAGACATTTTTGTAAGGAGCATTAGTCCAGTAACACTGCCAGAGCTGCAGCTGTTTTTCATTTGGCTCCATAAATACACTTTAACGGTTACCGTATTATTAAGGGAACATTAAAGTGTATGACAGGGAACCACCACCATGCTCCACAGGCCCTGCGGCTCACGCTGGCTGTTTTTCAGACCTGTGGAGCTTTAAATGTGCACGTCTGCATGAGAACAGAAACCTGTTCAGGTGTTTTTGGTGCATTTGTGAGTTTCACCTGGTTAACACATTCAGAGCAGAACTCCTCACCCAGAAGGAGACAAATGCTGCCCATGATGCACTGAGCATTTCTTTTCATTCACCTCTTTTCACCCTGTTTATACCCCACCCTGCATATAATCATTAGTTATTATTAATCTCTGGCTCTCTCCCCTCAGCCCCAGTCGGTCACAGCAGGTGACCCCCCCTCCCTGAGCCTGGTTCTGCTGGAGGTTCCTTCCCACTGTCACCAAGTGCTGCTCATAGGGGGTCGTTCTGACTGTTGGGTTTTCTCTGTATTATTGTAGGGTCTTTACATACAATACAAAGTGCCTTGAGATGACTGTTTGTTGTGATTTGGTGCTATATAAATAAAAATTGAATTATATTTTAAGTTAACAAATATGGATTGCTCAAACACCCAGCCAGTAATTTGTGAGACATATTGTTGATACATTATTCACAACATACCCTGGATGAGTTTCTCCTGGTATCCCACAGTTAGGCAGGTAGGTGCTTCCATGTGCTGACAAAGGCAGTGGGGATCAGTGAATAAGGTACAGTGGTGATGGAGTTCCAACTATCTGACGTGGGATCATAACAGTCCAATGTTTTACACCTCTGCGTCCCGAAATAACCTCCCACCACATAAAGCTTATTTCCCGAGGCCACGGCGTGGCAGCTCATGCGTTTGGACGTCATGTCGCCCACTCGGGTCCACTGATTGGTTTCACAGTCAAAGCGATAAGCAGAGGCAGCTGTGAATTCTGTGTCGCCACCCATGATGAAGATCTGGCTTCCTAAGACAGCGGCTGCCGTGTAGCGCCAAGGTTGGGGGCACTCGGCAGCAATGGTCCAACGGTTTCCTACAGGGTCATAACACTGGACCTAGAAAAATAACATGCAGGGAGTTATACGGCGACAGTGCCATCACTGACACCACACATTTACAACACTAACACTAAACACGGTATTGGTCTTTGACGTGTTTATCTTTACTACACACGGAGTGAAACAAAGAACATTTAACAACACATGGTCTCTCAAAGTTAATAAATAAGTAGCAAATTTAATTACCTAATGACGAGGCGATTAAAATAAATACAGTACTGGTTCAGTCATAAGTGCAGCAGGAGAAAGCAAGCTTTTGAAAAGGTTTGATAGGTAAACAACCAAAAGCACCAACCTTGGAGGCTTTGTCTCTGTGTATGGTGGCCCCCCCGAAAACAAAGAGTTTGAGTTTGGCAGAGACAACGGCAGCATTACTGACTCCATCCCTCAATGGAGCCATCATGGTCCATTTATTACTCAGAGGGTCATACCGCTCGACCTGGTAAAATTTTAAAAAATTGATACATTTAACTTTTTTCAATTTCTCTTGACACATAAAACAATTCAAACCGAGCTGTTTGTCGAGGATCGAGGAATCTCTGCATGGATGGCTGTTCTTCACTGCTCTTTACAGCCGTTCAGATAACCTTGGCAGGTGCATTGTGGGTCATCTGTAATACGCCTGCATTGATGGTTTTACTGTTATCTGGATGAGTGATTCTAATATTTTGGCTAACTGACTGTCATGTGGCAAGGTGCTTACACAGCCTTCCTCTATCATTAACCTGATCCTAATCTGAATGCATCCGGACCCTCAAAACAGCCATTTAAACTTAATCTGAATTACTGTTAATTTTAATAAATGGCATCCAAAAATTATTATGGTGCTTTATTAAATGATGCTCTCCATCTCTTTTCTTTACAGTGGTGCACTTTCACTCACCTCGATTTTTACATTGAGAACATAATACATAAATTATGAAGGCCTCATCTTTACTGTATTTCTGACAGACGTGAATATCCTCTCTGACGTTCCACCCACAGACTATTACAAATTTATGTGGCCATTGTCACGCCACCCACTGCATTTTTACTGGCACACCCTTGTGCCCTGAACCTAGATATGAATGCTAAACCAAAGGATACTAAACTCTGTGTCCTGGGGTTAAAGTGGGGTTTAAGTGGCCCGAGTCAGCAACTGACTTTTTGTTTCCATGTGTGCGCACCTGGATTCAGCTTCACTGTAAATGCGTTACACATGTATTTATTTACTGAAGTCAGAGGTAAAGTTGTGTGCTTAGTTTCTAGCTTTATACTAACTTTGCAAAGCTGCCATGATGGTTTATGTAACATCTGCTTGTGTACGGTAAGATGCAGTTGGCTAAATGCACAAAGAGCAGAAAAACCTTAAACCTTTCCTACAACACAGGAGTCAAGTTTAAAATCTGTCATCACACCAGAGTGTGTATAAAAGTTGGCTTTGTTTTTCAGTCATTTTGTTGTAGGCGGTTGGTTTTACTTATTGTGCAGAGAGCTTAAAGGGCTGCATGTATTAATCATAAAGAGACAAATGCTGCAAATTAGTTTGGCACATGTATATAAACTGTCACTTGTCTCTTACAAATAAACAAATCCATTTTGGGTAGAAGTCACTGCTTTCAGACCTGTTTTAGGGAGACAGACGGAGAGGCAGGGAAAACCCCAGCTATGGCTGTATGGCCTCCAACGACGTACAGACTGTTTTCTAGCTCAGCTGAACCGTGGCCAAACCTGTGGAAGGGAAGCAAGGCATAATGTACGTCAGTCAGTGGTCGGCTTGCATATGCTGCCCTTTCTGTTGAGCACTGTATAGTGCAAACCACCCTACTGAAGAGGGCGACAGTAACTTTAAACGCTCTTTACTTTAATGCACCACATCTCACCACACAAACTGGACTTCTTCCAGTGGCACTTGAACTATTAACTTAAGCTGCAGCCACACTCATTTCATCCTAGAGCTCCTTTGAGGGTCTTGCCATTTGCTGCAGTTCATGACTTCTTAAGCTGCCAATGATTATAATCATGCTTACATTTTTTAACCCTTTCATTTTCTCGTAAACGATGGCCAGTGAAGTGAATGAAACGCAGCCAGAAGCGCCGATTCCTCCACAAAGCAACAAGAACACAAACGAGAACCGTTTTGTGCGTCTGGTCAATCCTCTGACACAAAGCTGAACGTCACAGCAGAAACCAAAAATCCCTTCAAGCTAATTCCTGCTTCAGCAGCGTGCTTCATTTACTCGATCATTTCTCCTTTATGCCACTGGTAGATCTTATAAAAGCATTACATTAATGTATCTTATATGATATCCTATATGAGATTCATAAAATCTAGAATGCCACTTTTGGGCAACAAATTTATACCAGCTATTCTACATAAATGTCCACCACCTTATATTTATCCCTCTAAATTCAATCTGTACAGATGGATCCTGGAAAGCAACCCTAAAGGTTCTACGGTACTGTGATACTGCCATTTGCATACCTGGCTATTAGCATGGGCGCTCCTTTAGACCACTCTTCGTGGACCGTGTCATAGATCCAGACGTCTTTAGACACTCCGTTCTCCGAGCCTCTTCCTCCGGTCACATAAACCTTGCAGCCGATGGCACAGGCACTGAATTCCTTTCTAGGGCTGGGAAGGTCTGCCTTAGGTATGATCTCCTTGGCTTTATGATCGACCTATGGATTTGACATAAATATATAAACAATATAAGTTGGTGCATTCAACATAAGCAGAAAAACAAAGGAATGAAATATGGGTCATTTTGCTTGGGTTCAATTTGGATCTGTTTCCGTTAGCCGGTGAATTAAATGAAGCTGTTTCAGTGTGTTTTGTGTGAAGCCCAATAAAAGCTATGAAATAATCTCACTGAATCGCACTCTCAATTTGATTAGTGAGCAGCTGTTTCCACAGTCACAAAGGAACCTGATGACACTCGAGCTGTGCCGATGAAATAATGTCCAGACTTTTGCACGCTTTGAAGTCAGTGTGCACGTGCAGAACCGCCCTACACGGATCCATCATCAGCATCAAACGCGAAGTCAGGAGGAAAAAATGATTTTTAAATAAGCCTGTGACTGCATCTGCAGAGATGCTCATTTATTGGTTAAGGCTGCTCATGAACTTTTCCACCGCGCGATTTCGGTTCTGAAAAACCGACTGTGTTGCAGAAGGGTGAAGGTGAGATATTTCTCTCACACACACACACACACACACACACACACACACACACACACACACACACACACACACAGTCTCTGTGTGTGTAAGTAGAATTACAGGTGTAAGTAAAAAAAAAAAAAGTGTTAAATGACTTAATAACATTCTGGCTGTTCAGCTCAAATGCAGCCACTTATGTTCATGAATTAGAGTTGTTTCCATCAGTGTTGTTTGTCAACAGGCAATATTTCTTCCTGCTGGAAGCCCAAACTTACTGGTTATTGTGAGTTTGGGCCACACATTTTTATGGTGGGTGGGTAGCCCTACCATAACAGGAGGCTCCTCTCTCACCCACAGTGATGCCATCGGTTAGTAGTGATGCCACAGAGGGATGACTGGACTATGAACAGCACCCAAAATTGTTCCCTTTTTTTAGTAGCTGAGAGGGAAGCACTGCAGCTGGTGGGTTCCAGCTTGATCACATGGGTGCATTGACAGCAGCTTTGTGTGGAGCAGCAGAAGCCTGTGTGATTTAGCCCCTCCCTAAAAGACCCAAATCACAGACCATTTAATTATGCTTCATATTTAATTGGTCAACAGTGCAGCAGTGTCCCAAAAGTAGGATTTTTTTTCCTTCTCCCCTCAAACAGAACATTGCATTATATGAAAACAGACCATACAAGTAGAAAAGTCCTTTTACCTGATATATCTTGTCACACATGAAGGTCTGGCCTCCTAGTATAAGTAGCGTATGTCCTGCCTTGCGTGGTCGGGCACAAGGACTAGTCACTATTCCATCATTCTGAAGGATTTTCTTCTTACACTGCATTGCATCTTCTACTATGGACCTGCAGAACAGTCGACACACGAGACGGGAGAGGATGGGATCTATTTTTCATCTTACTGGAAGTCTGTTAAAAGCCACAGCTGCTCACTGATTTCTGTGTGTATGAATTCACTCATTAAATTAACAATGTAAATTTTTTTAAAGAAAATTTAAAAAATATTTTAAAAAGACATGAATAATAACAACAACAACAAAAAAGAAACCTAAGAGACAAAACTGAACTATAGACAGCGATATGTGGAAATTTATATCCAAACAAGTCTTATTAGAAAGGGAAAAATGTGCAAGCATACCAAACAAGATTTAAATAAATGTTACGACCTCTGCAATCCCTACTCTCTTTGTAGTGGCAGTAAGAGTTTCAGGTGCTGCCTCTGCTGATTACCTACACCTGATGAGGTGTGGATAAAGGCATGTATGAGGTCAGCTTTGCAGGGCGCACCACTTTTTGCTCTTTTGCTCTCTCGGTTACAATGGGTTTAGCAGGGCTTACCAAAGGATATAAAATAAACCCCATTTTTTCTTAAAACTCTGGTGTCAGTCTCCACCTTATGTTGCGGCTTTTGAGCCAGGCCGTAACATAAATGGGGGCTCGTCCGGGACCATTTGGACTCTATTTTGGATATCTTTGTGGAAACCAATAAGAGTTTTTCTTTTTTTTGGTATGAGAGTGAACTCCAGGTGCTGACAGTGACTGGGCTGACTACCTATAGTAAGAGTGTTTCATCTGGGTGGTCGTGCTGCCCTTCCATTGACGCACATATTTGTTGTTTTGCTTTGTTGTTTTAGTTTACTGTGTTTGGTGGTTATCCTGGGTGGGGGTGTGCTTCGGAGTTGTGAATGACCTCTCTGGCTTCCTGTCTGCTCACGAATTTAGCGTTTAAAGTTGCCTCGAACCTGGTACTCCACTGAAGACTAGTTAGGTGAAGTTAGTTTTTTGTTTGTATTTTAAGCTGGGAGTTGCTCAAATTAAACCAGTGACACTTGTCTTTATTAGAAATTTTGAGAGCAAGTTGAGACCAGTCACTAGCTATGGTTGTGGCTGAAGCAGTTAGGCTTTTGTTTAGTTGGCATGTAGTGTGTTCCAGCTATGTGTGTACATGCCTGTGTACATCAATGTTCAATGTAAACATTTACATTTAAAAAAAAAAATCAATCAGAAAAAGCACAAAAAATAAAAAAAATTGTCAGTGGCTACAAACTGTTCTGATTACTTCCAAAAGCACTGGAACAGTGAGGCCACAAGAAAAATGGGTGGCTTCAGACAAAAGGTGCTTCTTCTGAACTGTGTATCAGATCCAGATGTAAACACCTGGAAATAAAAGCTGAGATGTTGTGTCTCATATTCCCTTTTTAAACCCAAAGGTTTTCAGTCTACAGCAAAAATAAAGGGATGTCCTCAGTGTTCCAATACTTTAGGAGGCTAAAGTATGAAATTCAATAGAAACAGGTTGTTTTGCAGTTGGCAGTCCTGATTCATGCTTATTACACAAATGTTACCAGGTAAGAAGACACAGCACCAAAGATGTAATAGTTATCGGTATTACTATTATTTTTATTAGTGCTATTACTACATTATTTGACTATATTGAAAATGTTCAATTGTAAATACTACACTGAAGTACTTCAGAAATAGGTTTGGGGCTAGTGAAAATATTTTTTTTTCTTATCATCAAGTTCCAAAATGTTTTCATCTTTCTGCCAAACATCTCTCAGCAGCCACCGGTGTGAATGTCTCTGACCAAACCATCAGAAACAGACTTCATGCGGGTGGTCTTATCACGTCCCTGGTGTTGCCTACCTGCTCCTCTTGTCAGCCATAACCAGCTCTTCACAAGCTACAGCCTCCAGCAGACACTCAGAGGGGAGCAGAGCCAACCTGATGCCCGTCAGCAGCTCCGGCAAATGAAGACGCCGACCCTCCAAGTCGTATCGAACCCACCGCATCACAGAGTTAAACACAACCTGCCACGAGTCAAATCACCAACAACATCAATTTATCGCCTCCGACACTTTATAAGGAGCATTCTGTGGTTACAGCTCGTATTTGTTAAAGGGATTAAACAAACATCGTTTCCAGACACGTCAGTGGGGCCCTGAAGAAATTACAAAAACATGTCACAGACGGGTGAGTCCCACTGAGTAAGAGCACTCACCTGTTCATCCTCAATCTCCAGCTCATCACTAAGAATCAGCTCCAGCAGCTGATCCTTTGAGAGGTTGTAGAAATCCTCCGACTCCCTCACCTGAAAGCACAAATACTATTATATCCAACACACTCTCACACACACTAATATATAAACTTAGAGAAAACAAGAAGTTCTAAAGCACATCCGTGCTCTTTACCGTCTCATAGTGTAAGAGACACATCCTCCACGACAGCTCGTACAGTCTTTTGCACTGATGGGCGTCTGACAACAGCATCATTCCCAGGCAGTTGGACGAATGCAGGTTTTTTTCTAAGAACTCTGCTGCTGCATCCCGGATGTCGTGAAACTGCAGCATGTCGCCAGCCTCTAACAGTGACTCAGCATTCTCCTCATTTATGATGACTCGAGAAGAGTAGGCAAAGTCCAACAGAAGTTCCAGGACCTAGCCGAGCAGAGTACGAGAAAGTCAGACACATATACGAGCACGCTAAAAACATCTATACCTTCTGAAGGATCAAAGAACGCAGTGAAGGAGGCACGAGGTTTTACTGGTGGGTGGTTTTATTGTTGATATTTGCAGATCATGTTTACGCAGCATTTTTAATGATTTCGCGTGGCTGCTACCTCAGCTAAGATTTTGATCTTAGTTTGACATCCTGGTAAAATGAAAAGGTAAATAAAATAGAAATAAAATACAATAAAAAATAATGTTTTAGAGTCACCTGAGCCAAATGTAATTACAAGGAAAATTTGAAGCTGTTACCCGAACAGGAGAGGGGCCTGAGAGCCGAAGCCTCTGCCACCCAGCCTACTTTCAGAAACTCACAAATAGGTCTGCAGGCTGAGAGAGAAGTGCTCGACTGGGAAAATATGACACAAAGCGAAGCCTGATCACTCAGGAAAGTATGTGACAAGGAGGAATTTTATATCAACTCTGGACTTAACAAGGAACCCATGAAGAATGAAAGCTAACATGGGAGAAAGATGATCTCCTTCTAGACCCCGTTCCACTAAAAGCTTTTCGAGCAGCTTTTAGAACAGCCTAATAATAGGTCCCGGATGAGGAGGCAGAGGAGGTTATCGGACCACTGATAGGACAGGATGTTTCCAATTCTGATAATACTGTGCAGATGAAAACCTGCTGCCCTGCTCATGTGTTTAATGTGAAAAATAAAGGACCAATGCTGAAGCCAGTCTCTCCTCATCTCTTTACATTACACTTCCTGACCTCTAAATCTTAAGCTGACTAAAGGCATGCAAAATCAAATACCATATGATCTCTTTATTAACAGTGGACAGGGATGGTGTGCCAGCATAAGCGTGTGTAGACCCCTTGAAGCTACAGCTTATTTACAGCAGGTAAAGAGGAAAACAGATACAAATGAAGAGAAAAATGCAGAGTAGTACCTCGGGGTGTATGCTGTCTCTGAAATTGACGTCACTGTCCAGACTCTCTCTCAGCCCTCCACTAAACATGGCTTCAAAGTAACGGCTACAGGCTGCCAGGACGGCCCTACACGACACAAACAGAGAAATGAGCAAATGTGGAACTCACGGGTCATCTAACAAGATCTCCGGAGATGCTGGAGCTGCTACTCTGTGTCACAGTGCAACCATTAAAACTCTGCCAGCATGACTTTACCTGTGGCAGGGGAACGAGCGATCGCCAGCCCACAAAGTGACATCAGTGAACATGCACTGTTTCCTCATGGTGTTCAAATGGCTCAGGACGCTGTCGGGATGTGACGGCTTGTGGAACAATGAGATGTTCATGGAGCCTGTACTAGTCCGGGATTTCCGATTCTCATGGACAGTCACCGACATGGCAGCTTTGTTTGGCACCTCCGGCAATCTCTCCTACTGTGCAGAGAAAGGAAATGATGTCACACTGCAAGACCGGCCAGGATTAGGGGTATAGATGCATGCATACACGTGGTCACAAGCAGGTGCACAGTTCTGTGCACAGCGCACAAACACTAAATGTACCTGAACCAAATTTCTACCTACAACAGCTCATGTTCAACTAATGGTAGCTGTGTCCTGAATGAGTTCCTCTCAGTGTACTGAGGAACCGCAGAGGAAATGTTCTAAACTGAACCATGAGTTTGAAAGGACTGGCTCAAGGACCAGTGCTTTATGGAAGCTATAGAATAAAATCTGAGATTACAATAAAATGCACTTCTCCAAGTGTCAGATGTACATCTGTGAGACATCTGGATATTCTGTTTGGTCTGTTTGACAGAAGAGGGGCCGCCCTCCATCTCCTACACTCGCTCAATATTTCTACTTTTGTTTATTTCTTACAACGACCACGTACACAATGCACTGACAGGAGTGATGCCATTGGTGACAACAGGTCAACTGGTGTATGGAGCAAACTGCCCAACCCTGAGGCACGCTGCAGTCTTCCCTTGTGGTGTTTATTCAGAGAATGTGGTCATTGTTTTCTTGGGATTCAGAGTAAGACAAGAACTGCTTAGCCATTTTGCAGCCTTTTGCATGGTAAATGTCAGTATGGCAGCAACTTTTTGGAGGGCTTCCATGCACATATGAGATTCTGCACAGCAGACAGTTCGACGAAGAACACATCATTTCTAATTGGTGGTCGATACAATATAATTACACTGATGGCCATTTGGTTGAACACCCCAGACTAGAAGGAATGCTGGGTCAGCATCCCAATCGCTGCTTGTGTGTGTGTGTGTGTGTGTGTGTGTGTGTGTGTGTGTGTGTGTGTGTCTACATTTGCTGACATGGCGTTTGAGAGTAAAGTCATAACAGTTCATTCACACGGTGTGACAGGTTTGAGTTTGTGCCTGGATTCTGCTTTGAATGAACAACAAAAGGATGGGAAGTGCTAGCACATTCAAACACAAAGCACGCTGTGGACAACACAGCAGCATGACACAGCTCTCAAAGCACACGTGAGCGTTCATGTTTTCATATCTACCTTTGGGAGGCCCAGTTTTAGGCCATAGTAATTTGGACATTTTCTGACACACCTTCATAGGATGTGTCAGAAGGCAGTAAGATACCTACCTTAGAATCATGATTAAGTTAAGGCTAAGGGTTAGGTAGTGGGAATAAATGATAGGACTTCATTGTATGGCCAAAATGATTATCATCATTATTTTGATCAATATTGAGATTACAGTTGTTTAATCAGGATTCAGGATTATTCACTGATTTTAATGTTTTGTTGCACTTCCATGTAAACAGGATACTTCTTGCACATCCATGCTGTGCTACATTCCTGCTAACATACAAATCTTTGCAGTAAAATAAACTTCAGTGCATCTCTTAGAAGAGATGTTTCCCATCCATCATGCATTGGACCTGCATGATGGATGTGAAACTTATAGCAGAGTATTTGACAGCTGTGCGATCACCGTTTCCCCTGCCAGATTCTGCACGCAACGCAGGCTTTGAGACTTAAAAATTGTGCAAGCCGATCACATATCTTTATGTTGGCCATTTTCCTGAAGCCTTCATCACTCGCTGTGTTTAGTGGGTGCATCTTTGGTAAAATAAAATGCGATACTGTCGGTGATTTCGCCGTGTCTTTGAGACCTGGATGGTTACGCAAACGCGCTGTACAGGCTTGTTGTTATGGACACGTGAGCTGATGTGGGATGATTCACATTAGTACTGCATTGTTTCTCTTGACCTTCATGCATTCATCACACTGCAGTTTGTTTTCAGGTGGTTCAATAAGTTGAGTCTATAGAGTGTATCTCAGCTGCCATAGGGTGAGGGGCAGGGTAGACCCTGGACAGGTCACCACTCTGTCGCAGGGCTAACACAGTATGCATTATACAGATACTAAATATAATAGAACTACAAAAGTTTATGTACACTCACCAACCGTCCAGGGTATCTGCCAGTGTAATGCAAGCTTGTTGGCCTGCTCAGCCTCAGTTAACCACCTAAATATAAGAGAGAAAGGGAAGGAGGGACACGTTTACATTAATCATCCCCACGGCTTCAAACATATTCACAAAGACCCGCAGTGTCTGTGCAATATTATGATCTATAAATGCTACATTTAGTGATATACAGTGCTCAAAGAATTAAAGGAACAATTCTTAAATCAGAGTTTAGCATCGAATCAATTAAACTTCTGGGATATTGATCTGGTCAATTAAGTATCAGAGGGGGCTGTTGATCAGATTCAGCTGTATTGCAGTTAATAAAATTAACAACAGGTGCACTAGAGGGGCAACAATGAGACAACCACCAAAACATTCTCCAGGATCCACCAGTTCCTGGAGGATGAAGGTGCCACTTTGTTCACGCTTGCTGTAAGACTGGTAGCTCACTGATGCAGTCACTACCTGATTGTGAGTGGGCATGCGTCTGCGCCATCTGCTTCCATTTAACAAGGTAATGACATCCTTCCTGGTTTGCAGAACTAACTTGAAACGGTATTAACAAAAATTTTTGAAAAACTCTAAATTTTGAGATAGTTTACTCAAAATTTCAACCAGTCTTTATGCAGATTCTTGCATCCAGATTGGTTGAGTTCCTCAGACATGTTAAAGTAGTACTGAATCCAGGCATCGGCATTTGTGCCCAACAGAAGTCTCATACCACCTCAAACAGTTCACCATAAATACACACATTGTTACAGCACACACAAATGCACACACCCACACACAATCCTATCTTTCAGTAGCATAGTTCACCAGTGGAATATCAACGTAGTGGCTGAATGGACTGAATTGATCGAGTCTTTGTAAAGAGACTAGCAGTCAGTAGGCCTGAGCTTGTTTACCCATAACTAGCATGGCTGAATCTGTTGCCCAGAGCCACTCTGTGTGTAGGTCTGAGTCAGTAACTCACCAACAAGGGGCTGATTTCTGAGTGGGTTGCATATTATAACTTAGGTTATTAAAAGTGCCAATTACCAACCTGGACAGCTAACTAAAAAGCACACTTCCATGACTGATATGAGGCGTAAACACAGTTAAAGGGTTTCTTTCTGCAGGCTTGGCTTTATTAGTAACCGACTGCTTTTGGACCAGAAATGACAAATTAGCTGGCTTACACCCAAAAGCAAAGGGTATTAAGCATCTTACCAAAAACCTCATTGTACAGCCTGCTTTTAATTCTGACCGATACCCACTGCAGCATGACCCTGTCCCAGAGGTCACTCCTGCTCTCAGTGATGAGCGTCTCTCTCAGGGTCCTGCCAAATATTTCCTCATACACTTTGTACTGGTCAGGGTCCCATCACATGGTGCTCTACACAGACCCTGCTGCTCTGCTAATTCTATATCAAGAGCCAGTGTCAATGGTTATGGAGCAGTGTTCATATCCCGGTCACACAAACAATGACCAACACATCCACCATAACCCTCTGTCTGATTTTTTTTTTTATATCAAATTTTTTATTTATTTTGTTTATGTGCAAGAAACTGAAGAAGAAATCAGAAGCCAAAAATTAGGTAAAAATGGTGGTTAGGGTTAAAAATAAAAAAAAAGAGAGAAAGTAAAGAAGCTGCAAAAGTTATAAAGAAAATGATAAAAGAGACAAACAGCTGCTCAGCAGTCAGCAGAACGAGACATGCAGCCTACAAACCCCGAGGAGAAGAACCTTTTCAGGTGAAACTTACTGAATTTTGCCTTTTTTTAAAACATCTAATCAATCTTAAAACATTACTACAGAAAATCGCTTTTTTCTGAGGTCACTCCTTCTCCTAGCAGCTCACTTTAGGGGTCACCACAGCAGATCATCTGCCTCATCCCAGCCTATCCTTCCCATCATCTTCTGTCACACTGGCCCTCTTTGTCCTCCTTCACTACATGCATGAATCTTCTGAGGTCTTCCTCTTTTCCTCCTGCCAGGCAGCTCCATCTTCAGCATCTTTGTCCAACATCTCCTCTATGCCTCCTCTGCACATGTCCAAACCATCTCAGCCACACCTCTCTAACTTTGTATTTTAAATACAACATTTCAAAGTGAGTTCACAGTGTTGCCAACTTTGATACAACTGCTTCACTCTCATTTTCTCAGCCTGGCCACAGAATCTCGTCACAATGAAGAGAGAGCTGAGTGTGAAAGCGAAGCTGTAGATTTACCGGTTGATCTACATCTCTACACTTACGAGCTTTGGGTAGTAACCAAATTAATGAGATTGCAGATACAGGCATCAGAAATGAGCTTCCTCTGGAGGGTGGCTGGGCTCTCCCTCAGAGATAGGGTGAAGACTGCAATCGTTTGAGAGGGGCTCCGAGTAGAGCCGCTACTCCTCCACATTGAAAGGAGTTGAGGTGGTTCAGGCATCTAACTTGGATGCCTCCTGGGCCCTCTTGGGTGAGGTGTTCCAGACATATCCTACTGGGAGGAGGCCACCCACAGGACACTCTGGAGAGATTATTTCTCTTGTGTAACCTGGGAACACGTCGGTGTTCCTCCGGAAAAGCTGGAGGAGCTGGCTGGGAAGAGGGAGATCTGGGTTTCTCTGCTTAGGCTGCTGCCCCTGCGACCAAGCCCCGGATAAGCGGAAGAAGATGGAAGGACGGAAAGATGGATGGATGATTAAGTTATTAAGCTTTCTAATTTCCCCCAAAACTGCACAACTGAAAATAACGTGCTCAGCTATTGGAAAGAGGTACAAATAATGAACTGACACCACCTTTTGCCTGACACATTGTTCCTTATCAAACAAAAGCAGGTGCAACAGATTTATATGAATGAAAAAAACAAATGGCAGGTATTCAGATTTCCTGGTATGTTTCTAACTGTAAGACCAGACAACAGAAGATCAGCCCGTTTCTTTTTCACTCATCTCTTTGATTTTCTTTGTAACCGCTCTGATCATTGGGCTCATACTGAGGCTCCTGCTTGTGATTTGGTCTGTTGTTATGAATTTTTTCGTGGTGGTCCCCCTACTGTTTACTTTGGCAAACTTTGTGCTTTCCTCAGTCACAGTGGAAAAACTCACCAATGGCCATACGCTAGTCATAATATCTAATAGTGATCATTACTGTGCACGTCGATGTTTCCCCGTGAGGCGTGTGACCTCTCTGATCATTACTAGTGACACATAGTGTGAACACATTAAATCCCCTCCAAGTCTGCTTAACCCAAAGCAAGTAAAATCTAAACATGAAAACAGGTTAAATACAACAAAATATTAGAAAACATAAAATCAAATACTGAGTAAAATGTGCACATCTTTAATCTGCTATTGTCCTTCATGGAGCAGCTGGCAGCTCCGCGCGCTTCAATCATTTATCCAAAGTTAAATAATTGAGCAACACGGTTGCACAATCAGAGAATATGGTTACAAAGACAAATATGTCCCTGAAAGATGCTGGAGACCTGCTGTGGCTGCCAGCCAACCAGGACGGAAACACTTTCCCCATACAAGCACCAAACTTTAGGTCTGAGGCCAAGTTAGCCATCAGTCCACGGAGTTAGCTTCCAGGTGAAGTTATTCCCAACACCAATACCGGTACCAGCACCAACACCAATACCGGTACCGGTACCAGCACCAACACCAATACCGGTACCAGCACCAACACCAACACAAGCACGGCCGAGTGATGCATTTCCACTGGAAATTCCAGAGACCTGTCCGGGTTTCCAAATGGGAAAGCTTTCCGCTGAGACCGGAGTGAATAGCTTTCATTTAGCTGTGCTGCACTCAGGGTCCGCCCGTCTATAAGCCGCCAGCAGAAACTCGCTCGCTTACATGGCACAAACACTTGATTTCCAAAAGAAATACGCTGAGAGCGAATAATACACGCCATGAGGTCTGAAGTGCCAATGCCTGCTAAACCCTGAGGCTAATTTCTGTGCCAATAACTGGCACCGAGTCCACTCCACGGAGTCCCACAGCGGTCCGAGTGGGAAGGCTGCTGTTACTCACGTTCAGAGCAGCTGCAGGTCAAATCCGCGCCGGGTACAGCATCACCTCTCCACTGACTCAAAACATCACAATCCCGTCACAAAAGCCTAACCGCGGATCCCTCTTCTCCGTCTCCTTGGGGCGCTCGGCCTGACGGCTGACTGTTACTGGCCGGGCAGGAAGCCCTCACACGGCCCCGGAGCAGCAGCCAATGGGGTTTGTCTGACTCGTTTTCGTAAACCAATCCGCTGCGTCGAGCGGCTGGATCTCAGCCAATAAGATTGCACTTTGTTTAACGCGGGCCAATCCTCGTCCTCACGGAGCTAACCCGATGAGACGCGCCGTCTCTGAGGCGGCGATTCAGCCCGGAATCAACAAAGAGAGGCGGCTTTTAAACGACTGCATGTCGACACAGTTAAGACGGTCTCTGTCCGGCTTTTTATCAGTGACAGCGGGAAACAGCGGGAGCCATTTATTGTAACAGGTTCAATTGTAGCGTAACTGAGGCAGCATGAAGTCTCGGTGCTGATGCTGCTCAGGCTCCGACCTTCTTCTTTCTGGTGTTAGGAAAGCAGATGTGTTTGCTGATCACGCGCTGTTCACTTTAACATAGTTTTTAAAGACTTGCAACCAAAAGTTGCAACCCAACCCACACTGACTCCACCCATGCAGCAGTCTGAAAAAGCTGGACATGGGGGTCTGAAAAGTGAAGCTAATATTGTTTGTGATGCAGCAGCAGCTGACTCCTGTGCTGTGACTTTGCTGTGTAGAGAAGTCCATAACCCTCACATCAATAACCACACTAAACACGAAGATTTTATGGGCTTAACCACTAGTTTCAAATCTCTTTGAATGCAACATAATGTAAAACTATGGAACAAAAGCTTTTGTGAACAACTACTGTCAGAAAGGAGGATAAACCCGCGAATGCTCATTGGCTTATGACTTGTGATTGACAGGTGATGCCCAGGCCTTTCTTGATTTGTGAGCTCACAGCTGAACCTCTGACCCCCTGAGTTTGTTTTAAAAAATCTCTAAACCAAATCTTGCCGATGTATCGGACATGTTTGTACTGCACATCCCACAGATGCGCAACTGGAATAACATCTGGGGAATTTAGAGGCTCAAACTCTTTGTTGTGCTCCTCAAACCATTCCTGAACCATTTTTGCTCTGTGGCAGGGCGCACTATCCTGCTGATAGAGGCCACAGCCATCAGGGAATACAGTTTCCTCTTGTGTGGAACCAGCTCCCAGCTTGGATTCAGGACACAGACACCCTCACTATTTTTAAGATTAGGATATCTGTTGGGTTTTCTCTGTAATTATTGTGGGGTCATTACCTTACAGTATAAAGTGCCTTGAGGCACCTGTTTGTTGGGAGCTGTATAAATAAAATTGAATTGAAAAGGCTGAAACAGTAATGCATCCTAAAAAAATTAATATTCAACTTTAACCCTCCAGCATTAATAGCGATTAAGTTCAGGGGACAATGAAATGGTACGAAGGGGGCCACAAATCAAATGTTGCTTAGGGCCCCTTCAAGGCTTGGGCCGGCTCTGCTGTAGGTGAAGACAGCAGCAGCGAGCAGGGAGAGGAGCAGCCAGAGATGCAGGCTTTGGAAACCGAGGGACAGAGTGAGCGGGAAAGTGTAGTAGGTAAGCAGGAAGTAACATTAGGATAATACAGGGACTTTGAGGTGATGGAGGTAACATTAGCTCTATTACATGAGAATGATGAGCAGTGGCGATTGATTAGTATCAGTATTTATTGGTATTTGCTTACTTCCCAAAATCTGGCAGCCACAGCACCTTAATCTGATAAAATAACGGTCAAGTCTGAGAAGTGTTGGATGAGCAGCAAGTGTCCATTTTAGGCTACATCATAGCATTTTA
>JASGAU010404673.1:0-11683 GCA_030220045.1 Australoheros facetus | reverse complement strand
TAACAACATCAAGGAATACAGCTGAGCTAATGATTAATTTCCAACTATATTAAGTGAGACATTAATGTTGAATAAAACTATCCAGTTATGATGCTTAACTCAGTCGTTCCTTTTTTACCCTGCTTTGCTGCTTTAGAGCCTCTCTTCACAAAGCTTCCAAACTAGAATTTATAATTATGGATCTGGTCAGCTGGTCTCTCAACGCCATTATTTTGATCCAATTTTCACCATGAGGAGATTGGGGGAAGGAGAACCCTATTCCCTCTTATCCTATTGACATTCCTGGCTGGCTACGTTATGGATTCCTGTGTGGGTGGAAGATGACGTGCCTGGCCGTACTGTCAATGGAGGACACACACATTCGGCTTATTGACACTGGGGTTTCTCCGAATTGGACCTGGAGACACCTGGCTTGTCGTTACAATTCAGGAAGTCTGGGCAGCTGTTGGGCCTTGATAAGGCTGCTTATGACGGGTTATGCAGAAAGGTACAGATTCAAACTCAGACTCAGTATACCTGGAGCTGATTGGAGGGATTAGATCTCGGAGAGGTACCTGTTTCTGCACGGCGAAGGATTGAACAAGAGGATTCGGATGATTGGATTGGATTTTTTTCGCCACAGAGAGGTGCCAGTAAGACTGAAGGCTGTCAACAAATTAATCAGTACAGTCTGTATTAAAACAAGTCGTAGAATCTGGAGTTTGGCTCCCTGGCAGCCTTGGACTGCCGCTTATCTCATTTTTCTCCTGGATGTTTTGTAAACAGATGCTCTACGCCCCCCCGCCGTCCTGTCTTCTTCTGACCTGTGTTGGACTGATCTCCCTGACCTAGCTGCTGATGAACTCTACATCTTATCAGAACTGTTAGCTGAGGAGGGAGTTTGAGTCAGCCCCACAGTAGCCCGACCCCCCCCCTTGCCTCCGCTGATTCCCTTTCATCCCTGCCCCTCCCCACCCTACTGCTCCCATGCTATATGCCTTATGTGCTTACTATGCAGAGGTTTTTTCAACCTCATACTGTTCCCCCATTATGGGGCAAATTATGAGATTATTTTTTCCTCACCTGCCCTATTGTTTTGCTTTGTTTCCCTCTTATCGCTTAAATGGCAGCGCCTGTGATGGCAGCAAGGCCACAGAACAATTGTCTCCTATGTTTGTTGATTGTTTGTCTTTGTTTCTTGGATGGGTGTTCTGGAACGTACTTTTCATTGTATACTTTTGTACAATGATAATAAAGTTGAATCTAATCTAATCTAATATTTCAGCAAGACACTACATCTATTACAACAGCATGGCTTTGTAGTAGAAGAGTGTGGGTGCTGAACTGCCCCCTGCAGTCCAGACCTTTCACCAACTGCATCATAAATATGCCAAAGACGACCCAGGACTGTTGAGCAGCTGGAATCCTCTATCAGACAAGAATGGGACAAAATTCCTCTCCCAAAAGTCCGGCAAACTGCTCTCCTCCGTTCCCAGATGTTTATGGACTCTTGCTAAAAGAAGAGGGGATGCTACACCGTGCTACACAGTGGTGAACTGTGCAGCATACCAACATTTTTGAGAGCAGTCGCTGCCATCAAATTCAAAATGATCTAATGATTTTTGCCCCAATCAAGACTCATTCAACAAATGAAACAGGAAACATATGCCAAACATCATGCCAAAAATTGTAACGTGTAATGGGAGTATAACCTGTTGGGACAAAAGCTTTGGAAACCTCACACTACATGGCATCTTCGGCATTTCAAAAGAACAGTCTTGAGATCGGGCTCTATTCATCATATTAAGAGGGGGTAAGTAAGGCGTCATCGTCCATTACTCTGTTCAGTTCCAGTTCCCACTGATGTTTGATATGTTGTGTGTCACAAAATCACCAAAGTTTTAAAGTGTTTTTTCATGGATCTGATGGGTGATTCTTTACATGAAGCTCTTCTGCTTCAATGACTACTGAAATTAAAGTCACGGCTCTCTCCCTATTAATTAAAGAGGGGCTTCAAATACCCACATGGAACAAACGACAGTCGAATTGCAGGACTTGCTTCTGTAAAGACTTTGGTACTACTTGAAGTTAATCGTCTGACACTTGGTCAGGACACGTTCTGACCATATTTTAACACACCGGGTACCCTTTAACATTATTTTACTGCTACAGATTCCCATTTTGCCAGATGAGGAAGAATGGTGACTAATAAAAGTCTGTATACTTTCCCTTTTTCCCCACTTTTGCTTCAGTTTAGGCAACAGAACTATTTGATTAGGTAACGAGATAATGTACTTCTGTTTGCATCACTTACCACACGATATCAGGCAAACTTCTCCCATCTCCAACAGCCTTCATCACCATTTCCTTACTTAATGTTTCCCACAAAAGTGACAATATCAGCAGACCACATTTCAAGTTTCCCAGGGTTAATCCAAAGGCTGACTCCCCTGTACTATTAACAGTGATGCAGCTGGTTCATAAAATTTTCATGTCTACAGGTCCAGAACGAGCAAAAGCATGTAACAATCTGTGTAGCCCTCCTGCCACAACAATGACAAAACACTGGTTCCAAAAACAGCCCAAAATTATATGGCCAGTAGAGGAGTTTGTCACATGAACATACCCATACAGTATGTCTCCTCTCTGCAGCTGCTGAGTCGACTGATGGTCTCATCGCTCTTTTTGGGAGGACAGTTTTGACAAATAACAGGGACAATTTTACAAATTAAATGTAGCTCACTTGTCACACGGAGTCCTCACTTTATGAAAACACTTGACCTCTGTGGCTCAGCTCAGGATTTTATTAATTTTGGCTTGACTCCTACTTTTCAGAGGGCTTGTGTCATAAACAGAAGTAGAGTTTGAAAGATGTTGGCATTTATTAGGAGGGCTTTCAGGCATTATTAGGAGAGTAGAGGGAGAAGAAACGCCTCCTGTTAGTCTAACTGGAGCATGAACACGTTATCCCAGGACTGTAGCCGCACAGCATTAATATTTAAATTTAATTTCATCAATATAGCCTTTGCTTTCCTGCAAATTCTTGATATTTGCACCCCCACAAACTGCAGGAGAAGCTGCGGTGAGTAGTGACCATGCTGTAAATTTAGAAACAGCTAGCATAGCTAATCCAATTTGCTAATCTGAGCTCTGTTAGCTTGCCTTATGAGTGACGAGCTGTTGTTGTTATGACGACCATGGCAGCAAAGCTAACCCTCCACACATGACCACTGAAGCAGTGCGTATGGTGCTGGTCAGCATTGCAGGAGAATAACATACACTAGACTAGCTGTTACAGCATGTACATGCAACTTTTAGTCTATGAACTGACTCTGACTTGCACACCGACTCACGCTATACAGATAATTATATACCAAGCTGAATCCCTACGTAAGCAGACCCATGAAATTAGCAAAATAAAATAAAAAAATCACACATAAAACTAAATCCCATCCAAAAACCAACAGCACTGGACTCTCCATCTGCAAGACATTCACCCAGCTATTCATCCCTGGTGTGCTCAGTGTCCCTCACTCATAGCACCCAGTTTCAAAAGCATGAGACGGCGTCGGCCAATACGCTAAATATCATCTCACCTTTTATAGACTTTTACAAAAACGGTCTACGGTGAAAGTGCTGCATAACTAAAGATGTTACCAAGTTGCATTTTGGGAAATATAGGATCCATGAATTTAAGCAGTAAGGAGTAGTTATACCATTACCTCTTTAATCTAATGGGCAACCAACCAACCAACATAAAGATCAAGCAGCATAATGCCAAACATTACATTAAAAAGCATGTTTACAGCCTGGTACACAAAACTATTTTGGGCTCTCTGATAACTCTGGGTGGGAGTGGGAGTGGATGCTGGTGTTTTAACTGACACGTGTCCTGACACAGGCAGCTGCAGCCTGTTGGTGTCACTAACTGAACTGAGCTGTGTTTCTGGGGTTGGTGTCCTGTAGAGCATTTTAATAGAATCATCTGAGAAACAATCTAAGGAGCCTGTGAATACGCTCAGAGAGTGAAATTCTGGTATTTTATTATTCTGTATTTTTGTATCAATTAGCAGATATGTGTATCTTTGCACTGCACCCATACAGTTTATGGAGAGAGTTTGCTAACTAAGCATTAGTTGTAACTGTAACTCCACCCAGTTGTCCTAAATTAGTAACTTCTGGCTCCATAAAACTGAGAGCAGCCAAGATGTGAACATGCAGCCTTCAAGATAAGGAGTGTGCAAACCACTGGATGACCTCACAGTGTGTGTCCCTCTTTGACATACAGTCTTATAAACCCCACAAAAGTCTAAAAAAGATAAATAAGTCAAATATATACAGTGTGAACATTACACAGCAGCTGAAAGGAGAAAACCAAAAACTCTCATGTACTGTTAAATAAAGGCCTTTTCAACGATCACTGTAACCAAAAAGGGGGGAAAAAAAGGCTCCAGAATGGCAGAAAAGCACGAGCCAGCAGCCGAATCCTGACACATTTTCACTGCTGATTACAAGTTTCTCTAGTCTACATGAGCAGTTTGAGCCAAGCTGGCAGTGAACCAAAATTCTGGACAGTCCTTTGTACTCTCAGAGCTGATTCGCTTGGAAAAACGAGTTTCAGAATCCACTAATAAAATACTCAGTCATTTTATGCCATTGCTCTTTCTGATGCTTCAGCTCGAGGTATTTTGTTTCATTTGCTCCCATTATCTAAAACTATCACAGGCAGATTTTTTTATTTTTTTTAAGTTGGCATTTTGTTTGAATCAGGCAAATGCAATTCTCCTGCAGGGTTAAAAGAAATGAGTAATATAAGTTGGTTTTATTGATAGTGCTATTTCTCCCCTGTTTGTAGTCGCCGTTAATGCCGTGTTTTGGGAATCTGAGGTAAACTTTGGAGCAGGAGAGCTTCATTCAAAACTGTCACTCAGCTGCCTGCCGATTGCTTTTGCCTTCGCCTCTGTGGGAAGTAGAAAGAGGGGTGGGCGATTGTCTTTCTTATTCTTCGCAAACACACCTACTGCAGCTTTAACACAAAGAAATGAAAGTTCTAATTTTGGATCCAGCTTGTGTTTCTTGTGGGAAATATTTGATTTTTAGAGCAAAGAGAAGAGAGGACGGTCTGATCTGATTTACCAGGCCAATGCTTGTCACAGTACATTATTTACTTCACATGCAATTTTCCCCACAGAGCAATAAAAGGGCATCAGGAGCCACCAGACTTTTAAAGCTCGTAACCCAAACAGCCCTCTGCTCATCTAACAAGTTTATCTTTTATGTTGAGGTAAAGAGTTAATTAAAACAAAGAAATATTGATTCAGCTGTTTAGCATTAAATCGAGCAGCAGAAATCATGTTTTATGCAGCGTTTCTATGCAGAGTTTATTGGACTGCATGTGAGGAAACAGCAGATGGAAAGTGGTGGACTATTTGTGTTCTTGAGCCTGACAACAAACCCACAGAAACACACAAAAGTGATGTCATTGTACAAGAGATGAGTGCAAATGGGATGGAGATTACGTAGGAGTACATTTACAGCACACTTGCTTTATATGTATTTTCGTGAATTAATTTGAAGGACTGATTTCCAGAACTGTTCACTTAAAATGAAACACTGACACAAAAAAAAAAAGCTGATTCACTGTTAAACACAACTGTCAGTCTTATACTTGCAAAACTGCAGTTTTGAGGGCCACACTGATGTACTTCTGCAGTGAGAACTACCAATGCACATGTTTTCCAGTGTTTGTTTTAGAAATAAAAACATATACCTGCATCAGATAAGCTAGATTTGCATATGCAGAGATTTTAGGGCAACACAAATCAAACAAAAAGATTTCCTACCTAGATCAGTGGGGCTCTTGTGCTTTGTGTCCAAACTTCTAGAGAGTGTCTCTGTGCTGCCGGCTTACAGTATGTGACCCCCACAGTAACCTGCTGCCAGCCACTATTGGAGATGCGTTTACTGACTTCAGCCTGTATTCCTCCGAGTCTGCGAGGGCCTCAAACTTCTGCAGCTCCGTAGATTGTGTTACATTCTGTAGAGCATCGGCACTTGTTCTGAACTGATACTCCAAAAGCACACAGTGATATTAATGTCTATAAATAACTGAGCGTGTTGGTGTATCTGCAAACAGCACCTGCCACCAAGTGTTAGGACGCACGTGCGCTTGTCTTACTGTTTGATAAGCAGGTGACCATCCTCTGGTGGTTTTATAAGGCCGTGGTCGAGTTCCAGACAGAGAAGTATTGCTAAAAAAGTCAGTGCTCAGATCAGCCTAGAAAAAAAAGGGACTTGAACTAAAGCAAAGCGGGAGGAACTGCAAATGCACTACAAAAGCCCAATACAGCAAAAGCACTTCCATGTTGGCCTTAAATTGTGACCTCTAATATTTGATAGACAAATATGTATATTAATAAATGATGAACTGTCAACCTCCACTATCAAGGCACCTGGAAACAGGGCTCCTTCAAGGTATCCAGATATATCCCAGCAAGTACAAAAAGAATTGTTGCGATCTTATAATAAATATAAGTACAATACTATTCAAATATCACAGAAAATTATAAACTGTGTATTTATATACACTATTCTAAAGAGATATTGTAGCCTAGTAATATTTAAGAGATCAAAATTACCAACAAATCTAATATAGTGACTACAAACCCACTACTGAGCATCACAGACACACTAGACGTCCCTTTATAAAGATAATAGGAATTCTTGGATAAATCTGACTTACATTATCACAGACGCTTTAAACTAATGAGAAACAATCACACAAAGTTGAAATGATTTAAGTGGCCTGTTGGTGGGAGGACGTCCTTTCAAAGGTAACTGCACAGGTAAATTCACAACTGCAGGCCTTCACTTCTCCGAAGTGCTGAATTTACCTTTAAGCTGACCCAAAAAGTGCCACACCGGTACGAGTGCGGATGACAGTTATTAAGTAGGCCACTGTTCGTTATCTCGCATCTTCAGACTAATTAGTGAGAGGTAAAATGCAGGAAAACAAACACTCCCAAAGCCAGCTGAGTGTTATAATTTCAGACTGAGGCTCTCTTCATCCTCCCCCCGCCTCCCCCTGGCAGCAGCAGCCTGCTTCTTGAGCACGGCAGCAGCGGCTGTTCCGCGGCGGGCAGTCCGGATGAGAGCTCCTCCTCCCCGGCCTCTCCCTGTCCTCTCTCCCCGGTGCCCTCAGCCCCGACCCTGGATTCGCAATTCCGGTGACTGACGGGAAATCCGCTGAGGCCAAATTCTCTCATCTTTTAGACGGTTTCTGCGATGGTTTCCGTTAGTGGGTGTCCCCCTTGTGCATCTCAAAAAGAACTCGGCGAGGATGGATGGGTGAAAAGTAAACGCGTATGTGTTCTAAGCTCCGGACTTTAACTGCGTTAAACAGCTAAGGTGTGCACGCAGAGGGGATCCAGCTGCATGTCTGGAGGTGCAGTCGTGTATGCACGTGCGTGCGTGCGTGCATGCGCGTCAGAGCCCATGTGTGCGTGAAGGAGCGTTGCGGTGCGTAATAGGTGCGCCTTCCTATATGTGCAAGCTTAGCAAACGCGCTCCGCTCCGCTGGCTTTTCACTGATCGGACAACTCCAACAGTCAGCCAGCAGCAAGCAGAAAGGATGAAAACGGAAGCTTTAGTTTCCGAATGCGGGCGGAAATATGTGGACAGTTATCAAAAAAACACAGACCGTTATGGAGAGGAGAAAAAGAAAAAGAGTTGCCAAAAAAAAAAAAAACAGCTAAGCGCTACAGAATAAAGTAGTCTAAAAACTGCAATGCCTACAAACTGAACGTTTGGCAGGAGCTGACAGGCAGCACACAGGGAAATAAAACAAAAAACAAAAAACGAGGCTGTGATGGCAACTTAGTCCCTCGTATTCCTTCCCACCAAACGGCGGTTCATCATTAAGTAATCTGCCTGGCAAGCGGCGGATGCTGTAGTGGCTCCTGTCTGCCGGTTGGACGGAGATGATCCTGCACAGGTGGACAGCAGAACAGTTTAGAGGGGGAGCAGCAGTGCTCTGATGCCCTGCGCTTCATTCTCTCACTCTCTCGCTGCCTCTCTCTGTGCTACCAGTAGAGAGAGAGAGAGAGAGAGAGAGAGAGGGAGGGAGAGAGAGAGAGGAAGAGAGAGAGCGGAAGAGAGAGAGAGAATGAGAGAGAGAGGAAGAGAGAGAGAGGAAGAGAGAGAGAATGAGAGAGAGAGGAAGAGAGAGAGAGGGGGAGAGAGATGTTTAGAAGGGGTGGGGCTGCATGGTTCCCGGCTGGGACCTGGAGTGGTTCTAAGCGCATCCCTTCTTTTTCTCTCATCCACACTCCCCGCTTTCTTCTCCTCTTCTTTCGCTTTTTTTCCAGTCTTTTCTGTTTACCTTTCACCTTACGCTCTCTCTCTCCCTCTCACACACGCGCGCGCGCCAGCGGCAACTGCGTGGGAAGTACGTAATATTATCACTCACTTAATATACTGTATAACCACCGGTCTTGTACCAACTGCCCATGCATGCTGTCACACACCCACGAGCAAATCATGACCAATCAAAATTAAAAATTGCACGGCTAATTTCTCTATCCAAGCCATACTTGACCCCTGCTGAGTTCCAACAGCATGCTGCTTTTAATAAACGCATAAACAAAGCCATCCATCTAATTATTCAAAATTACCAAGAGCTTTCATTTACTTCTCAGTGTATCTGACTTTGATGTAGGCGACATTAAGTACTTTTTTTTATTTCACTGTTAATGACATCTCCATTGATTGGGCTTTCAGCAACGATAAGCAATCAGCACTTTCAGAGGGGTAAAGGGTATCTTAGATCTGTTTCCATGACAACTGCGGGTTTGAAACAACTTTTTAAAGCACCGTTTTGTTACGACACTGTGCTGCTGCTGTACTCACCACACTAGAGCCCCCCCTTATCACCGGTAAGATATAAAAGGTGGATAAAAATAACATGACCTCCACACGGTTGATACATTTCCCCCCCACCTGAGATAACTTGCAGTTTCATATCAACGAAAAGATTTACATAAGGCTGAAGAGATGCCACACCATATTCTGCAGCTGCTGCGAGAAGGTGGTTAAACTGACTTTATGAGGGTTTAACCTGCATCTCATCCCTGCACAGCTGATCTTTACACAGCCTCCAATCATCAGACACAGTTTAGGATTCCAGCAAACATTTCAGCTACTTTACCCCCCATGGATCCCTTTCTCTTCTCCTCTCCCGTTGTCTTTTGCCCTCCCTTTCTTTTTCTCTTACTCTGTAGCTCACACTCTCTCTAGCAGTCTGTCTGTCTGCTCTATAATTATTTCCATGGTTACCATTAAGGATGTGAAGCTAAGCCTGATGTACTATGGTAGTAATCTTTCCCTCTTCTCCTCCTCCTGTCCTCTCCGTACTCTCCTCTCATCCGTTGCTTCTTCTTTTTCTTATGCTGCGTTGCTACATGAATCTCTGCAGCCTTCTTTTGTGCACTTTTCTTTTTGTTTTCTGCATGTCCAATCTGCTTAAAACCTACATTTATATTTGGACACTTATACAGCTCCAGGAAATGTGCAAAATCATACCCGTGTGACCCATATGTAAGCAAGTCGGGCAGTCAATCAAAAAGCATTAATCATATCATGTTCATGTATCTGCTGGGACAGTAAAAGGCTTGCAGCTACACAAGATCCCTGCCAGCACACATAGGTGGGCCCCATGTGGGATAAGTAAGGGCAAACATTATGGGCCCCATAAGGTTTTGTCCACGGTTTCCATGGTGGCCCTACAGGTGTTTGCCCAGATAGATTTTAACCGGCCCAGAATATGTGCTCATTGGGACCCAGACGGTCCATGTATGCATGGGCTATGCATGGACCATGCATGGGCCTCGTGTAAGTCAACCATCTGGGTCCCAATGAGCACATATTCAGGGCCATCATGGAAGCCGTGGACAAAACCTTATGGGGCCCATAATGTTTGCCCTTACTTATCCCACATGGGGCCCACCTATGTGTGCTGGCAGGGATAGTTTGAGGTTGTGGGTTAAAATGTAGCTCGTGATGTTCCGACAGCGGGCACTTTAGGTGCCATTTCAAACATTTTAAAGCAAACTTTACTTTGCAATATGAAAACATTTCCTCCTCCTTGTGTTAATCTCTACACTTTCCTATTCCTGAATGTGAGCACTACTCACTGTTCACTTCTGTGAAATGGGCCCCATTATTCTGGGGGGGGGGGTTATTTTTAAAACACAGGCAACGTGAGCTGACTCATCAGTATAAATGATGAGCAGCTGGGCAGGAAAGTAGCTGGTTCTTTGATAAAAAGCCGGAGGCATAACAATGAATATGTAGAAAAATAAAAAGAATTCAAATTCACTTTCTTGCTGATAGCTAAATGAGAAAATCAATACCTTATACATACGAGGTTACTGCCAGAAGATACTTAACTTAGAGTTAATGGACACAGGGAAGCAGCTCTGCCCAAAGCTAACTCTGCTGTGGTGCAAGTGCACAGTTTTTCTTTGCAGTTGTTGATTTCATTGTAACATTTAACAGTTTAACAGTGCTGGTGTCCACATTTGGTAATATTAACAGAAGAAGAAGGAAGAGTTTGCAGCAGTAACTGTGTGTACCAACCTAACACTGGCATGCATTCTGAACATGGGCTGACACTGCAGTGAGTTTCCTTTGTTTCACTTCACCTGTACAAACGCAGCCGAGCCATCGGTTAAAGAAGATGTTAAATTCAGGTGGAAACCTCGACCTCTGCCCTGAGAATGACCTGTCCACAATGCATCTCCACTTTTCACCCTATGAATGCTGGGATAGAGTCCAGCTCGCCATGAATTGGATAAGCAGTGAAGAAAATGGATGTATGGATGGACATTGATCTCTAGTCATTAGTCAGAGAGAAAATCGAATCCCTACCCCATGGAAATTTGTTAGAGTTGAGCAAATGTCTGGCTGAGTGACCTTTAGTGACCTCTCATAGGCTCTGATGTTGCCTGTCAACAATAAGACTCCCTGCAGTTTGATCCTGATGTTTTAATCCACACTTTTAACTGAAAAAACTGAGTGCAGGTGCCAAAAATCTGGAAACAACTGCTGTGTCTCAAATCGTATACTTCCATATTTATACATGCTATTTTGAGTACATTAATTTTCTCTTCATGGTTACATGAAGTTCTCTATGAGTACCTGCAGTTAAGAGGAGGAGGAGCACCAACGATGATGCTAATTCTAGCTGGCTATCATTTTATTCAGGCACTGCAGATAAATACACACATTACCTGTGCTGTGGCATTGTTTAATGGTTACACAGTTAAACTGTTCCTGAAGCTGAAGCAGCTACTGCAGCACTACAGTCGCTGTCAAACATCATCTCTGCTGAGCATACATAAGTAAATACAAAGTGTACTAATGGATTCACCCACTTCTCAGCAATGTTGGAACAGGTGTAATAAAAAAACTAAAAACTAAGAGACAAAGTCAAAGTCGTCACAATTTATATGGAAAAGGAAAAACTATCTCATCATCAAAGAATTCCTGGAATCTGGAGAAATCTCGCTGAAAATCAGTCTCGGATACCCGTGATCTTCAGGGCCTCGGGCGTAGCCAGGTGGCGGAAGGCTTCTTCCTTGGTGGCCTCAGAGTCTCATCTCTGCTCTTTGCAGATGATGCGGTCCTGTTGGCTTCATCAGGGGGT